>MU716801.1:12159-46544 GCA_026770625.1 Nicotiana glauca | reverse complement strand
ATTGTATTCCGGACAGAGGTTGTATTTTATTTCATTATCAATAGTCGCTCATGCACTTGTGACACCGGGTTCTGGGATGGTTTTCGAAAAGTTGATTTAATTGTTATTGTTAATTTGAATTGAAGCAAAACTCTTTTATTTGTCAAAATGGAAGGAAAATTCTGGAATTTGATGTATTTTAAAAAGGATTTTTAAATCGGTAATCTAATTGGCTAGCCTGACAGCGGTGTCCGGCGCCACCACGACCCTTAGTGGATTTTGGGTCGTGACATAAATCATCAATCACGGCGGCCGACAGGCCTCACACATTCTTTCAACTTTAAACTTCTCAAATGAGAATTTTCATCTAAATTTAACTCTGATCTTCCTGAATTTAAATTCCAAACATGCGAACAAGTCACAGTTCCTGAAATGAAGCTGATCATGGCATCAGACTGCTGAACGACATGCTAGGGCTTGAAATGACTGGTCGAGTCGTTACACTAGATGAAACATTGTATGCAAAGGTATAATCCATCACTATATTTAATCGATTCAAATATGTCTCAATATCGATTGGATTTATTGATAGTTCCTTATTTTCTTAAGTATCAGGCTCGTTGATTTCCTCATGAATCTAATGATCGGTTAAATCATAAGTTTCTTTATGACACTCATTCGTAGTGTCACCTTGATCATTCATTTTCCTTTTTCTAGAATTTCGATTCTTAGAACTCAATGGTTTGCCATGCTTTAGGTGTGATTTTGACTCATTAGCTATGACACTAAAATATTGTCCAACAAAGATACCAATACGGATTGTAACATTCTTTGCAGGGATATGTGATTTTGTTGTCCTTTCAGTTCTGTAAATGCATCTGGCATTTCATTTGCTATTTCCAGATGGATAATCTTTTGCGCCTCTTTTTCACAAATAGAGGCAATGAGGATCAAGATGAGACAATGATGGATTTTTTCACAAAATTTCTCGTTTGGTTTCACCATTTTCTCCTCCTAATTTTGGGTAAAATGTCTCATCGAATCGACAATCTGTAAATTGAGCAGTGAACAAATCTCCCATTAATGTTTCGAGGTAGCAAATAATGGAGGGCAATTCAAATCCAATATATATTCCTAACATTCTTTGGGAACCCATCTTCATGTGATATGGCTGTTCTATAGGCACATATACTCGCACCCAAAAATTCTTAAATGTAATACATTATGTTCATGACCCAAAACTAATTGCACCCAAAAATATTTATGATAATTTATCGGTCTGAGATGAACTAGCATTATTGCATACAAAATGGCATGACCCCAAACAAAAGTGGGTAACCTCGATTTCATAAGTAACGATCTTGCTATCAATTGTAGACATTTAATCAAAGACTTTGCAAGGACATTTTGAGTGTGAACATGAGCTACAAGACATTCCACTTTTATCCTAATTGGTAAGCAATAATTATTAAATACTTAGGATGAAAACGCAATAGTATTATCAAGTCTAATAGACTAAATTGGATTATCATAAAATTGTGCCCATAATCGAATTATTTGTGCCATTAATTTTCAAATGCCAGGTTGCGAGATAACAATAGACACATATGAGACTATCTAGAAGATGCATCTACTAAGACCATAAAATATCTAAACGACCCACTAGGTTGGTGAATAGGTCCACAAATACCCCTTGTGTACGTTCCAAAAATGCAGGGGACTCAATCCTAACCTTTATTAGTGATGGTCTAATAATTAACTTGCCTTGATAACAAGAATTGCAAGAAAATTCATTATTTAAAAGAATCTTTAAATTCTTTAATGGATGCCCATTTGAGTTCTCTACAATTCATCTCATCATAATTGATTTCGGATGTCCCAATCGATCATACTAAAGTACAAAAGTATTGGGATCAGTAATCTTTTGGTTGACGATATAATGTGCCTCAATTGCACCAATTATTGTCTAATACATGCCACAAGATAAAGATGGAAACTTTTCAATAACCCTTTTCTAGCCAGATATATCAAGATTATTCTCATGTATTGTCTCAACATGATATCAATTATGGCGGATATCTTTAAAATTCAACAAGTTCCTTTTGGACTACGAGGAGAACATTGCATTATCTATAATAAGTATTATTTTCCTAGGCAGAGTTATAGTATCTCTTCTATATCCTTCAATTAGATTACTACAACCAAAAATTGTAGTAATATCTGCCTTACACATACTTAAATGAGAGAAATATTTTTTCTCTTTGAATGTTGTATGTGTCGTACATGAATCAATTAAATAAATATTTCTACAATTAAACTTTGATATAAGTTTGCTTTGAGAGGTATCCATATTTTCTTACGATGATTTGACATACAAAAGAAATATACGAATAAACATTAGTATTTTCTGAGAAAAAGGAAAAAGAAACAAAGTTAAATTAACGATTCAATAATGACCTTTTAATGCAATTTCGAGCAACTCTGATTATGATACTAATTGATACTAATAACTACTACTCATGTAAAGAACTATGATTACGTGATATTTATTCACTAGCTACTATAAATAGATGAAAATAAAGACCAAACTACTTAATCATCTTTAACCACGGATCCATCACAGATTAAGTAGTCTATTTTTCAATCAAAATGCTCAAAGAAGTCCGCCACATCCAAGTAGGTAATGTCAAATTCATTCTCAGAGACAAAATTGGCTTCTGGGCCTTTATTCTTTAGAGATGCTTGATAAATCTCAACCAAATACTTTGGTGTACAACACATATTTTCTCAATGCCCTTTTCCACCACAACAATAGCATTCAGTTTCTAAACTTTGCCTTTGGCTTTTTATTTTTCCTTTTCCACTTTTGGTGGTTAGTTTTCTTCGGTGGATGATTTACACCAGAATTTTTTTTCCTTGGCTACATCCACGGCCAAAACCACGAATAGGGCTACAACCTTTTCCACGCTTAGCATAATGGGAATACACCTCATCCACTTCAGGCAATGGTGTAGTGGGTCGATTATCATGATTTCTCATGAGCAAGTCAGTATTTTGTTCATCCACAAGGAGAAGAGAAATCAACCCAGAGTACTTCTTGAAACCTTTCTCTCTGTACTACTGTTGTAGGACCTTATTGGAGGAATGAAACATTGTGAACGCTTTTTCATGCAAATCATATCCAGTGATACTATCTCCACAGATTTTCAATTTAGAAGTAATTTTGAACATCGCCGAATTATACTCAGAAACAAACTTAAAGTCTTGGAACCTTAGATGAGCCCAATCATATCGTGCTTGAAAGTGTGACCAACTTTAAGTTGTCATATATTTCCTTTAAGCCATTTTACAAAACAAGTGTATCTTTGATTGTAACATATTCTATTTTCAACCTTTCATCAAGGCGATGGCACAAAAAAAATCAAGGCTTTAGCACAGTCTTTGGTAGATGCTTTATTTTATCTTTAATGGCGTCTCCAAGACCCATTACATCTAAATGGCTTTCAGCATTCAACACCCATGACATATAGTTTTTGCCCCAAATTCTAAGAGCAACGAACTTTCTTTTTATAATATCACTCATAATTAAAAGAGTCTTCTTAAAAAGCTCCTTGAGATGGTAGAGTCACATGTTGATAACGTGTTATAGAATAATAAAAAATTAAGTAAAACAAAAGGAATTTAGAGGGAGATAATTAATAAACTTTTCTTGATTATATTCTTCAAGTGTTTGGGTCTATTTATAGGCACTTTTGAATGAAAGGATTTGGCCACTTGTCCAAAGTCTTGATACTTGTTGAAAGTCTTGACATTTGTTGAAAAGGCTTTGCCACTTGTTGAAAGTCTTGACATTTGCCGAAAGTCTTAGCCGCTTGTTGAAGGCCATGCCACTTGGCCATAATTGGTTCCCAAGTAATTTCATGATACATGGATATCCACTCTTAATATTATTTATAACAAGACAAGAGTACTTTTGTCTTGAAAAAAATAAGTTTTTACTTCTGCTTCTTAGAAGAAGCTAGAATTTATAGCTTCTCCCAAAAAGTAAAAAAATTATTTTTATTGCTAGTCAAAAGTAATTTTTTGTCTTGGCCAAATACCTTAGAAAAAATTAAAAAAAAATATTAATGGCCTCCCAATAACTTAGCCAAATAGGCTTAAATATTAACATATTGAGTTAATGATGATTAAGTGTATATTTTAATATTTTGTTCAATACAAATCAAACTTGTTGTGTTCTCGTGTTCTTTTTCCATATTCAAACATCCTTAGAGATGTTTAAACATCTATTGAGATATTTGAAATATTTAAACAACTCTTACGAGAGATGTTTAAACAAATCTCATAATGTTTAAAAAATTCAGTGGATTGTTTTAAACATCTAATGGTTGTTTTGGAATGAAAGTTCATTATTATTATCATAAGATGTGGTCAACAGATAAGGCAGCTCTTTCCTTAATTAGAGGTTTTGAGTTCGAGCCTTGGGTATGAAAAAATCTTCAGAAGGGGGTGCTTCCCCCGAATGAGGCCCCAAGTAAAACGAATTTAGATATATTCGGACTTCAATACGGTACATGAGTAAGAAACCAACAGAAAAAGTTCATTATTATATTTTTATGCTATTGTTGGTCCAGTGAAAGTGCAAAGAGAAAAGATGGAACATAAACATTGAACTTAAAATTTTAACTTTGTATTTACTTCTTTATTAAATTCTCACCGAGTCCGATTTGTTTGTGCAACTCTCATGTTTTTAGTGTAGATATCCATTGCATTTTTACTTGTAGCATACACTAGGGTGATTAAAAATATCATAATGGGGTCAAGACCCGAATTAGGACACTGAAAAGTGAATTTGAACACTTCCCAGTCGAGATGGTATTGCACTAGGTGTTGATACCCAATTTTTTCCTATATATTTTAAATCTACACAAATACCTTCAAAATAGCATATACATGTATATATAAGCATGCACAGGATTTTTATAATTTTTCCATAATTTCAGGTATTTAAATTGATTTGTTTTCTTCCCTTTCTTATCCATAAAATCCCCAATAATCATTTCCCAAATTATTGTCATGGTAATTTAGTCATTTAATTTCTATATTTATACCAAAATATAGTTAATATATTTTTATGCATTTTTTATAATTGCATTTGATATTTTAAAGCTAAATTACATATAATTATTATATTAGCCCATCTAATGTATAAATATATTTTATATTCGTAAAATTGGTTCTTATATTTTTAAAATATTAAATATCTATTTTAAATTATTTTGGTACATAAAATTATTTTCCAAAATTTTTTTTATTTATTATAAATTAAATAGGAGAAAATTAGCTATTTAAATTATAGCGAGATTGGCATTTCAATTACAACCTATATTGGACACAACCCCAACCCAATTTCCTATTAAAATACCTGACCTACACCCTATACACACTTACCCGACCTAGAACCCATTAGATCATGGCTGTTGGTCTAAAAAATCAATGGCATGTATTGTTTCTTTCCTTTTTTTAATTCCTAATACCCCATAACCCTAATCATTCTCTACGCACCGCCACCCTCGGATTCTCTCATCTCCTCTCTTCTCTCAACCTAATCCTAACCTCCTTTCAAATGCCTCCCTTCTCCGGACTTTTCCGCTAACCATCCTTCAACCTCAAGCCTCAAATGGCTCCTCCATTGCCTTGCTCATCTTCTCTGAGGCCTTCAAGGGCCCTAGGCCACGTTGACTTGTATCTAGGGTTTGCTGTTGTCGTTGTTCATGGCTACTCCGGTATGATTTCGAGCGAGATCATACTGTATTTGTTACGATCTTTGAGTTTCTAAACAGGTTCTTCCATCTCTACTTGGGTTTCTTCTGAAACCCTAATTCTTGTTTACATCTCTTAGATCTGTGCTATTTTTTACACGATTCGATTCTGTTCCTTTTATGTTTTACACTGTTCTTGAACCTCTTTTGCAAAAATCATCGATTTTAAGTTGTTTTCACTTTCTTCTAAAGTTAGGTTTTTTGGGAACTTCTTCTACACTCTGTAAACCGATTCTTTATGTTTAAAACTTCTTTCTCTTGCATATTTCAACTGATTCTATGATTTTACTCTTTTTCAACTCGCCTATGTTGAAAACCCTAATTTCTTAGTTCCAACCTTGGGTTTTCGAGTTTTTTTTTGATAATACGTTCAGTTAATCTATATGTTTCTATGATTCTATAATTTTTTTCATATGTTTGCTTGTTAGGATTCCTAATTATGGTTATCATTGCCTATTGTGTGATATCACCATATTTTGTTTACCAATGTTTCTGATTCTTCACTTCTACTACCTGTATCATGCTTAGCCTACTAATTCAGACTATGCTCTACATGAATCCCTAATTTTATATGTGATTCTTGTCCTACCCGACCTCTTAGGGTTCTGATTTTTGCTTACCATGTGCTTGTTCTTATGGAGTGGTGCTAAATCAATGCTATCTCCTATTCTTGCATCCTTAAATCTTTGTGATTGATCTTTCACTGATTTTTCGTGTTATTTTTGCTGATTTTTTACCTTGAAGAATGTTTTCTGACCTTATCCTATGGTCAATTATGCTATTAATTGATTTTCTTAAGTCTTTCCTTGATTGAAGTGTGCTGAACATGGCCTATATTACATGTTGTATACTTGTACTATGCAAAAAATACTTCCTTATTTGTCATGTTCAGCCCTATACGGTTTCCTTCCTTATTTGGTATATGTCTATTACCGTTTGAAGCTAACTCCTCAACTAAAGGGAATACTTACCTTGACTTCCTGACTGATTGATTCTGAGTTCCTTAATTACTAATGGACTTTGATTATTACCTTATTTACTATCTACTTTCAAACTATAAATACTCTAGTCTTTCATTAGCACAAGACGTGAACACTCTTGGTTCATAAACTCTGTCTCACACTTAAAACTTTCTGCTGTCTCTTTGTGCTACTTGCTGCTACTCTAAGTTAGCCGGCTGCAACCAAGGCTAACCATTGTGTTCTCTTGTTCTTTCACTTTGCTTATTATCCTCTTTGCTGGTATGTTCTAGTTCCAATTCAAAGTTCCAACAACAATATGATTCTTTTATTATTTTAGTTTATCATGTTTCTAGTTTGCTTCTATTATGGGTTTGTTGTGAAACTTGTAGTTGATGTTTACATTATTATGTACTCCCCTCCCTTAAGATCAGTATATTACCCATCTGTGTCTTTCTGAGCATGTCTATACCAATTCCTAGACATCTGCTTGATTATGTGTTTGCAATCAAGTGTTCTATGTATCCCAAACCCCTTGACCCCTGTTTCTAACTACTAAATTTACTTTGGTGTTGTGACTCCTGGCTGTGTATGAACCTGTCCTAAGTTGTTGTGTTTGGACTTCTGTTCATTTCTTCAACCTCTTTTCAAACAGTCTCTGTGTTTTATTAAATTACTTTTAAACAGACTTCCTTCTTAATACAACTTTTTACTAAAACCTTCAACTTGTGTCAAGCATTTTCACTTTACTCCTAAGTCAATAAGTTCTGCCTCCTCTAGTATGTGTACTACCTTGGGATCCCCTTGAGAACCCTCTGAACTCTAGCATACTGAGGTTGGCCTTTCCACACTGCACTTATTCAATTTCTGGTTACCAAGTCTAGGTATAAGCACTGCCTGGGATCCTTGATATCCTTAGGGAACTTTGATGCACCTAGGCTATGATATTGTCTATGGAATTGAGGCTTTTGAGGCCATTGGAGTATTTGGGAATCTGGGCCTAATCGAAGGCTCCCTATAGAATAGCTTCTTATTTTCTTAATTACTTATGTAATTCATTCATTGGTCTGTAATAACTTATAAATAAATATTGGGGTATTTAGTGAAAGGGATGTGTAGATACATGTTTTATGGGGTAATACAGGTAGAAATATATCATGCTCATAGGACTTCATGTTTAAATCTGATTGCTTTACCAAGAAGAAATCATGCTTATAGGACTTCATGTTTAAGTCTGATTGCTTTACCAAGTAGAAATCATGCTTATAGGACTTCATGTTTAAGTCTGATTGCGTTACCAAGTAGAAATCATGCTCATAGGACTTCATGTTTAAATTTGATTGCTTTACCAAATAGAAATCATGCTCATAGGACTTCATAATTAAATCTGATTACTTTACCAAGTAGAAATCATACTCATAGGACTTCATGTTTAAATCTGATTGCTTCACCAAGTAAAAATCATGTTTATTGGGCTTTACATCTTGTAATGTTTAGAAACCATGCCTATAGGTTTCAAATAATTCCGTATTAGAAATCATGTCTGCAAGTCTTAAAATCATCTTAACTAATAGATGTCATGCTCATAGGACTCGATCCAGATTCTGTTATAACAAGCGTTATGTATGTTTCCATACCTGCAAGTCTTTCTCAGTATTAAACTTAGATATCATGCCTATAGGGAACCATACTCGAAATTATGCTTGTTAATCTAAACTAGTCCAATAATTCTACTTAGTCCATGCTTAGTTCACTTCTAAACTTGTTTAATTAAGCAGCTTGTATTCCTTAAACAAGTTTTTTAAAACTGTCTTAATCTACCAATATAAACCATGCCTATAGGTATTAAGGAAGTTTGTTTTTGCCAAAGCCTGCGTTGTCTCACTATATAAATGTATCATTAGTACTCCATGTATAGACAAGCCTGTAGGGTGTTTTCAAAACCCGTGACTCTGAAACTGTTTCTATTGCTAAATGTGTTTCTGATCCTAATAGGTTCCAAAAAATCCATAGGCAACTGCTAGGGTTATTACTCCTGAGTTTAAAAATAAAAATGCTTGTCTTATGCATATTGACCTAGATATCCTGCCTTAAGATACTGTCTAATAAAAGCCCTTAATTGTACTTGAGTCGTGCTGCTTATGTGCTTGTTTGAGAAGGAAACTTTGGGCCTTTAACCGCTCCCTTTTATGTACTGAAAGTCCTAAGTGTTTGTTTATCGCCTTAGAATTTTCACCTTTAAAACCTTAGGGGTCCGTCTAGAACTACCTATAGGTAGAGGCCCTAACTCCCTCCAGGACCATTAAGAAGGGACGGGTAGCAGCACACAATAAAAATCGCTGACAAACACTCACTTTGCATTACCACTAAGGGTGTGGGAAGGTAGATGTGGGATATGATGACTACGCGCTAATGTCACATGTAGCCCTTCATCGAGGAGTGTTTACCGAACATTGTGTGGGTGTATCCTATAGGCTAACCAACCTAGGACCCCTCCTTTACCAAAATTCCCTTTTATTTAAACCTTTGTTTTACAACTTATCCAAACCTTTATCTTAGTACTTGAGTTATCTAACGTGCTTTACTTGAAACTTATTTGATCCAACTGTTTATTTGTAATGGACTAATTTGTGAATATAAGTTCGGCCGGGACCCACAGTTGTGGACCAAGAGGGGTGCCTAACACCTTCCCCTAGAGATTACTTGTCACGACCCCAAACCCCGGTCGTGATGGCGCCCAACACCTTGTTAGGCAAGCCCGACCTTTAGAACATTCTCATCCCAAGTTTACAAAGCTCCTTATCAGTTATTAAATTTGAAAACACCGAATAAGGAAAATCTCAGTCTGATAGTAATAAAAACTGTGCGGAAACCGCAATAGTATCCAAAACAACCCATATCAGATCTGGCATCACGATTCAGAGCCTCTAGATACAATAGAGCAACATCCTATACATATGAAAGTATAGATGCGGAAGTAAAGAAAGATAAGAGGAGAAATCGGGTCCTGCGGACGCCAGGCAGCTACCTCGATGACTCCGACAGATGAACTAGGCAGCAGCAACAAACTCAGCTATGCCTCCTGGATCCCTGTATCTGCACACAAGGTGCATGGAGTAAAGTGAGTACTCCAACTCAATGAGTAATAAAAATAAATAACGACTGGAAGCATAAAATCCCATAAAGGCATAAATTACGCTATTTCAAGCAGTAAAATCAATTATACAATAAATCCGTGGAGTAACAGATAACTCTCTTTGAAAATAGTGAGGACAATTAATTTCAACAAGCAAAGAATAACCAGAAACTCGCCCCTCGGGCTTAATATCGATTCCTTAGCACAGTATCAGCCCCACGGGTTCACTCCCAACTAACCATCACACAACATCAGCCACCCTGCGCTTACTGGGGGTGTGTACAGACTCCGGAGGGGCTCCTACAGCCCAAGCGCAATATTAATAGGCCTTAAAGCCTTCACACATCATACTCGAGGCCTGAAAGCCTCCTCACATAACACTCGAGGCCTGGAAGCCTCCTCACATCACTCAACATATCCTCTCATATGGCCCTCGGCCTCAATCAATCCAGAAAAATAATCATAAGCCCCTTGGGCATCAGTAAAACAATGGTGCTCAGCTCAAACAACATTATAAATATCATTTAAATCTCAAGTTGAGTATAAATGTAGCTGAGTTCATGAAATAGTATAATTCAATTGGACTGAGTTCAAATAATATTTCAATTAGTGAGGAAAAATAGTGATGTAAATCCACAAAAGATTTCAAGTAATTGGCACGAAGCCCAAATATGGCAATAAGCCCAAATCGTGGTGAAAAACAGTAAATCTTTATCAAATACGCGGTAAAATATCAACTGGAATGGACCAAGTCGAAATCCCCAATAGTAAATGACCCCGCGCTAGTCATACAACGCGTGTCTCATCTCAACATAGTAGTATGTTGTGCAATTCGGGGTTTCAAACCTTTAGGGCATCATTTCAAATTATTACTCACCTCAAGACGGTCAAAGTCTAGCTTGCTATGCCCTTGCCTCTCAAATTAGCCTCCTCGTGCGTAGAATCTGGCCAAAACCACAACGAATAATTTATGATAAGCTAATGGGACATAACCCAATTGAAAGAACTCGAAAAAAACCCAAAAATACGAAGTTGGCAAAACCCGAGCTCCGGGCCCATGTCTCGAAAAATTATGAAATTCACATTTTCGGAATCCTCGTCTCACCACGAGTCCGTACATACCAAGAACTCCCAAACCAGACCACAAATGGCCCCTCAAACCCCAAATTTATAATTTTTACTTCAAGCCCTAATTTCTTATAATTTAGCCATAATTTCTTATAATTTAGCCCTAATTTCTTTTTCCAATCGTCAAAACACGTCCATCAGCACAAAAATCATCAAATCGCGATGGATTCAAGCCTAAGTTAAACTAAAACTTTCAAAATTCTCATTCAATAAAAAACCCAACCAAACGACGTCCGAATGACCTGAAAATTTGCAGACATATCCAAAATCACCTAACGAAGCTATTGCAACTCTTGGAATTCCATTCTGATCCTCGGATCAAAATATCACCTATCAACCGGAATTCGCCAAAATTCAAACTTCGTCAATTCAAGCCTAATTCTACACCGGACCTCCAAATTCAATTCCGATCGCACTCCTAAGTCACAAATCATCTCCCGAAGCTAATCGAACCACCGGAAATCAATTCTGAGCCCTCTAACTCACAAGTCAACATCTGGTTGACTTTTTCAAACTAATCCTTTATTAAAGAGACTAACTGTCCCATTTCCTACCAAACTTGATCCTAATTGACCCCAAATTCACCAAGTACACATATTGAAACATGAATAAGCATATAACGAGGAAAACGCGATGGAATTACATGAGACGACGGGTCGGGTCGGGTCGTCACATCCTCCCCAACTAAAACAAACGCTCGTCCTCGAGCGAGTCAAGAAACATACCTGGAGTCTCAAACAAGTGAGGATATCTACTCCGCATCTCCCGCTCGGTCTCCCAAGTAGCCTCCTCCATGGGCCGACCTCTCCACTGCACCTTCACTGACGCTATATCCTTAGACCTCAATCTCCGAACCTGTCAACCCAAAATAGCTACAGGCTCCACATCATAAGTCAAGTCATCATCTAACTGAACTGTACTGAAGTCCAACACATGAGATGGGCCCCCAACATACTTCCGGAGCATAGACACGTGAAATACCGGATGAACTCCCGATAGGCTGGGTGGAAAAGCAAGCATATAGGCCACCTCTCCAATCCTCCTAAGTATCTCAAAAGGGCCAATGAACCTCGAACTCAGCTTTACTTTCTTTCCAAATCTCATGACGCCCTTCATAGGCAAAACCTTCAGCAAACCCTTCTCGCCCACCGAATAAGATATATCTCGGACCTTCCGGTCCGCATAACTCTTCTGACACGACTGAGCTATGCGATGTCTCTCCTGAATCACCTTCACCTTACCTAATGCATCCTGGACCAACTCTGTTTTCAACAACCTAGCCTCGCCAGGCTCAAACCAACCAACCCGAGATCTACACCGTCTCCCATATAAAGCCTCATATGGCGCCATCTGAATGCTGGATTGGTAGCTGTTGTTGTACGCAAACTCTGCAAGAGGCAAGTAATCAGCCAAAGAACCTCCAAAGTCAATAACACAGGCATGCAACATGTCCTCCAATATCTGAATGGTACGCTCGGACTGCCCGTCCGTTTGAGGATGAAACGCCGTGCTTAACTCTACCTGTGAACCCAACTCTCGCTGAAAAGTCCTCCAGAACTGAGAAGTAAACTGAGTACCTCTTATCTGATATAATAGAAACTGGGACCCCATGCAACCGCACAATCTCTCTGATGAAAATATCTGCTAGCCGCTCCGAAGAAAAGGTAATACATACAGGAATGAAGAGCGCGGACTTGGTCAGCCGATCCACAATCACCCAAACTGAATCAAACTTCCTCTCTGTCCGAGGGAGACCACTCACGAAGTCCACAGTAATCCTCTTCCATTTCCACTCGGGAATATCCATACGCTGAAGCACACTACCGGGCCTCTGATGTTCATACTTGACCTGCTGACAGTTGAGGCACCGAGCTACATGACTCACAATATCCTTCTTCATTCTTCTCCACCAGTAATGTTGCCTCAATTCCTGATACATCTTCGCGGCACCTGGATGAATAGAATACCGCGAGCTATGGGCCTCCTCCAATATCAACTCCCGAAGCCCATCCACATTAGGCACGCAAATCTGGCCTTGCATCCTCAACACACCATCACTATCGATAGTCACATCCTTGGCATTATCATGCTGAACTCTGTCCTTAAGGACAAGCAAATGTGGATCATCATACTGGCGCTCACGAATGCGGTCATATAAAGAGGACCGAGAAACCACGCAAGCCAACACCCGGCTCGGCTCTGAAATATCTAATCTCACCATCCGATTGGCTAATCCCGGAACATCAACTGCAAAGGGTCTCTCCCCAACTGGAATATACGCCAAGCTGCCCATACTAACCGCCTTTCGGCTCAAAGCATCGGCCACTACATTGGCCTTCCCCGGATGATATAAAATGGTAATGTCATAATCCTTAAGCAACTCAAGCCACCTCCGCTGCCTCAAATTTAGATCTTTCTGCTTGAACAAATACTGAAGACTACGATGGTCGGTATACACCTCACAAGATACACCATATAGATAGTTCCTCCAAATCTTCAAGGCATAAACTATGGCAGCCAACTCCAAATCATGAACAAGGTAGTTCTTCTCGTGAGGCTTCAACTGACGAGAAGCATAAGCAATAACTCTACCCTCCTACATCAACACACATCCAATCCCAACTCTCGAAGCATCATAATACACGGTGTAAGAACCTGAAGCTGATGGCAAGACTAACATTGGAGTTGTGGTTAAGGCTGTCTTGAGCTTCTGGAAGCTCTCCTCGCACTCATCCGACCATACGAATGGTGCACCCTTCTGCGTCAACTTGGTCAAGGACGAAGAAATAGATGAAAATCCCTGGACAAACCGGCGATAATACCCTGACAAACCGAGAAAACTCCGGATCTCCGTAGCTGAGGACGGTCTAGGCCAACTCTGCACTGCCTCTATCTTCTTTGGGTCAACCTGAATACCATCACTAGATACCACGTGTCCCAGAAAAGCCACAGAACCAAGCCAGAACTCACACTTGGAGAACTTTTCATAAAGCTTCTCCTCCCTCAATCTCTGCAATACCACTCTCAAATGCTGCGCATTCTCCTCCTGGCTACGCGAGTATACCAGGATGTCATCAATAAACACAATCACAAAGGAATCCAGATACGGCCAGAACACACTGTTCATCAAATGCATGAACGCGGGTGGGGCATTAGTTAGCCCAAAAGACATAACTAGAAACTCATAATGCCCATATCTCGTCCTGAAAGTTGTCTTCATAATATCAGAATCCCTAATCTTCAGCTGGTGATGACCTGAACGAAGATCAATCTTCGAGAATACCTTTGATCCCTGGAGATGATCAAACAAATCATTAATGCGCGGTAGGAGATACTTGTTCTTCACTGTTACCTTATTCAGCTGCCTGTAATCAATACACATCCTCATTGAGCCATCTTTCTTCTTAACAAACAAGACCGGGGCACCCCATGGTGACACACTCGGGCGAATGAACCCCTTATCTAGGAGTTCCTGAAGCTGCTCCTTCAATTCCTTTAACTCAGCTGGTGCCATACGATAAGGAGGAATAGAGATGGGCTGAGTGCCCGGCACCAGATCGATACCAAAATCAATATCCCTGTCCGGCGGCATGCCCGGCAGGTCTGCTGGAAATACATCTGGGAAATCCCGCACAACTGGAACAGAATCAATACTAGGAGTCTCAGCTCCAACATCTCTCACAAATGCTAAATATGATAAACATCCCTTCCCAACCATCCATTGGGACTTTAAGAAAGAAATCACCCTGCTGGGAACATAATCAGTCGAACCTCGCCACTCATCCTCGGAACACCCGGAATGGCCAACGTAACTGTCTTGGCATGACAGTCTAGAATAGCATGGTACGGAGATAGCCAATCCATACCCAGAATCACATTAAAGNACCTGCTGACAGTTGAGGCACCGAGCTACATGACTCACAATATCCTTCTTCATTCTTCTCCACCAGTAATGTTGCCTCAATTCCTGATACATCTTCGCGGCACCTGGATGAATAGAATACCGCGAGCTATGGGCCTCCTCCAATATCAACTCCCGAAGCCCATCCACATTAGGCACGCAAATCTGGCCTTGCATCCTCAACACACCATCACTATCGATAGTCACATCCTTGGCATTATCATGCTGAACTCTGTCCTTAAGGACAAGCAAATGTGGATCATCATACTGGCGCTCACGAATGCGGTCATATAAAGAGGACCGAGAAACCACGCAAGCCAACACCCGGCTCGGCTCTGAAATATCTAATCTCACCATCCGATNTAACAAGACAGGACCGATATACATGGTCCACAATAATAGTATCGCCCACCGGGGTAGATACGTGCACAGGTAACGCAAGACACCCTCGGATCATACCCAAATGATGAGCAAAGTATGAAGATACATAGGAATAAAACTGAGGCATCCCTGTGGCAGGCTGAAATAATACCTGTGATAACAGCATCTGAATCAATAGCATCTGACCGGCCCTGAAGAGTATAGAATCGAGCCTGACCACCACCCGATCGGCCTCCCCCTCTGGGGCGACCCTTAGCTGGCGGGGCGGGTGCTGAAGATACTGGTGTAGAAGACGAGGGCTGAAACCTCTGCTATGATGAACTGGCAGCACGATGAGGACATTGCTTCCATATATGTCCTAACTCTCTGCACTCATAACAACCCCTAGGTGCTGGAGGACGAGACTGAAAATAATCCCTCGCACCAGAGTGGCTAGCTGGTGCGCTCGGCACGGAAGAACCCTGAATAGACGGGGCACGCGAAGAACTCTGAGCTGGAAGTGCACTAAGAGATGGCTGACTCTACTGAGAGCCCTGATAACCTCGACCAGAAGATGACCCGCGATACTCTGAGCGAGCTGACTGATGAGGCCTGAAAGAACGACCTCTGCTCTGCTGGACCTGGCCCCTAGACGGAGCACCACTGAAGCTACCTGATCCTCGAGGCCTCTTGGCCTCCCTCTCCTCTCTCTCCTGTCGGCGAGCCGTCTCAATATCACGAGTAATATCCACTGCATCCTCAAAGGTATGGCTCATGATCCTCTCTCGAGTCATCAGAATACGGATGGGATAAACGAGTCCGTCCACAAACCGTCTAATCCGCTCCTAATCAGTCGGGACCATCCATGGAGCATAACGAGCCAACTCTGAGAATCTCACCTCATACTGCATCACAGTCATATCTCCCTGACGAAGCCACTCAAACTGCCTACGCAGCTCCTCTCTCTGCGACCGTGGTACCCACTTCTCCAGAAAGATAGTGGAGAACTCCTGCCATGACAACGGCGCTGCACCTGCCGGCCTACGCCGCTCATATGCCTCCCACCATGAAAAGGCTGCTCCTGAGAACCGAAAGGTGGTAAATAATACCCCGCTCGACTCTAAGATCCCTGTTGTCCGAAGCATACGTCGACACTTGTCGAGAAAACACTGGGCATCCTCACCTGGAATACCACTGAAAGTAGGAGGTGAAAGCCTGCTGAACCTCTCAAGACGAAGCTGCTCATAGTCTGGCATAACTGGAACCATAACATCCTGAACTGGTGCAACTGGCTGAACTGGGGCAACTGGCTGAACCGGGGCAACATGTTGAGCTGGTAGCGCCTCTGGTGTCTGCAAACCCTACACTACCTGCTCAGGAGTGCGAGCCGCGGGGGTCTGATGACCACCCCAGGTCTGAGATGTAGCTGCGGCGGTAGTGACCGAGACTGCCTGAGCCAGGCCAGTGCAAACCGATAAAATCTGAGCTAGGGCCTCCTGAAGACCCGGAATCACAATAGGCACAGCTGGTGCCTGAGCAGGTGCTTCTGGAATCTCTACAGCTGGAGGCTGATCCTGAGTGGGGGCAACTGGTGGGTCAACTGGTGATACCCCTGCTGCTCTGCCTTGACCACGACCACGGCCGCGTCCACGGCCTCTAGTAGGTGGCAATGGTGGTCGTCTGCCACGTCCGGTAGCACGAGTTCTCGCCATCTACGAGAGAATAGAATAAAGAAATTTAGTTCTCGGAATAACAAAGCCGCACGACAAGAGTTCAAGAATATGAAGTGTTTCCTAAAAGTTCTGCAGCCTCTCGAGGATAAATACAGACGTCTCCGTACCGATCCGCGAGAATCTACTAACCGGCTCATGGCTCATGAGGCCTAGTAACCTAGGCTCTAATACCAACTTGTCACGACCCCAAACCCCGGTCGTGATGGCGCCCAACACCTTGTTAGGCAAGCCCGACCTTTAGAACATTCTCATCCCAAGTTTACAAAGCTCCTTATCAGTTATTAAATTTGAAAACACCGAATAAGGAAAATCTCAGTCTGATAGTAATAAAAACTGTGCGGAAACTGCAATAGTATCCAAAACAGCCCATATCAGATCTGGCATCACGATTCAGAGCCTCTAGATACAACAGAGCAACATCCTATACATATAAAAGTCTAGATGCGGAATTAAAGAAAGATAAGAGGAGAAATCGGGTCCTGCGGACGCCAGACAGCTACCTTGATGACTCCGACAGATGAACTAGGCAGCAGCAACAAACTCAGCTATGCCTCCTGGATCCCTGTATCTGCACACAAGGTGCAGGGAGTAAAGTGAGTACTCCAACTCAGTGAGTAATAAAAATAAATAACGACTGAAAGCATAAAATCCCATAAAGGCACAAATTACGCTATTTCAAGTAGTAAAATCAATTATACAATAAATCCGTGGAGTAACAGATAAATCACTTTGAAAATATTGAAGAAAATTAATTTCAACAAGCAAAGAATAACCATAAACTCGCCCCTCGGGCTTAATATCGATTCCTTAGCACAGTATCAGCCCCATGGGCTCACTCCCAACTAACCATCACACAACATCAGGCTCTTGGGCTCACTCCCAACTCACGTGGGTACCCTTCACTCATTGGGGTTGTGTATAGACTCCGTAGGGGCTCCTACAGCCCAAGCGCAATATCAATAGGCCTTAAAGCCTTCACACATCACACTCGAGGCCTGAAAGCCTCCTCACATAACACTCGAGGCCTGGAAGCCTCCTCACATCACTCAACATATCCTCTCATATGGCCCTCGGCCTCAATCAGACCAGAAAAATAATCATAAGCCCCTTGGGCATCAGTAAAACAATGGTGCTCAGCTCAAACAACATTATAAATATCATTTAAATCTCAAGTTGAGTATAAATGTAGCTGAGTTCATGAAATAGTATAATTCAATTGGACTGAGTTCAAATAATATTTTAATTAGTGAGGAAAAATAGTGATGTAAATCCACAAAAGATTTCAAGTAATTGGCACGAAGCCCAAATATGGCAATAAGCCCAAATCGTGGTGAAAAACAGTAAATCTTTATCAAGTACGTGGTAAAATATCAACAGGGATGGACCAAGTCGAAATCCCCAATAATAAATGACCCCGCGCTAGTCATACAACACGTGTCTCATCTCAACATAGCAGTATGTTGTGCAATTCGGGGTTTCAAACCCTCAGTGCATCATTTAAAATTATTACTCACCTCAAGACGGTCAAAGTCTAGCTTGCTATACCCTTACCTCTCAAATTAGCCTCCTCGTGTGTAGAATCTGGCCAAAACCACAACGAATAATTTATGATAAGCTAATGGGACATAACCCAATTGAAAGAACTCGAAAAAAACCCAAAAACACGAAGTTGGCAAAACCCGAGCCCCGGGCCCATGTCTCGAAAAATTATGAAATTTACATTTCCGGAATCCTCGTCTCACCACGAGTCCGTACATACCAAGAACTCCCAAATCAGACCACAAATGGCCCCTCAACCCCCAAATTTATAATTTTTACTTCAAGCCCTAATTTCTTATAATTTAGCCATAATCTCATGAATTTCAAGGATGATTCTTCAATAAAATCATATATTTAACTCATAAAACTTACCTCCAATCGATTCCCAGTCGAAACCCTCTTAAGCCCTCGCCAAAACCTCCCAAGATGCCCAAAAATGGTGAAAGAAATGAATTAGTTCGCGGATGAAATGCCCTTAAACACATAGGTCCATACCTGGAATTCCTTCATCGCGTTCGCGACAACACCCACGCGAACTCGAAGACCAAACTTTTAAAAATCCAAAATACTCTACGCGAACGCGGCACCTCCATCGCGAACGCGATGGTCCACTTCCCAGACCTGCGCGAACGCGATCAATTAAATCCCCTAGCTTTGCGAACGCGACTTCCCCTTCGTGAACGCGAAGGCTAATTTTTCAGGCCTCCAAATTACTCTACGCGTTCGCGTTACACCTCACGCGAACGCGATGAACAAAGTTTTTGCAACACTTCAGCAGAAAATCTGCTGTCTCCCAAAACCAAAATAGTCCGTTTGATCACCCGAAATCACCCCGAGGCCCCCGGGACCTCAACCAAAAACACCAACCTACTCCAAAACATCATACAAACTTGTTCCAATCGTCAAAACACATCCATCAACACAAAAATCATCAAATCCCGACGGATTCAAGACTAAGTTAAACTAAAACTTTCAAAATTCTCATTCAATTAGAAACCCAACCAAACGACGTCCGAATGGCCTAAAAATTTGCAGACATATCCAAAATCACCTAAAAAAGCTATTGCAACTCTCGGAATTCCATTCCGACCCTCGGATCAAAATCTCACCTATCAACCGGAATTCGCCAAAATTCAAACTTCGCCAATTCAAGCCTAATTCTACACCGGACCTCCAAATTCAATTCTGATTGCACTCCTAAGTCACAAATCATCTCCCGAAGCTAACCGAACCACCGAAAATCAATTCTGAGCCCTCTAACTCACAAGTTAACATCCAGTTGACTTTTTCAAACTAATCCTTTATTAAAGAGACTAATTGTCCCATTTCCTACCAAACTCGATCCGAATTGACCCCAAATTCACCAAGTACACATATTGAAACATGAATAAGCATATAACGGGGAAAACAGGATAGAATTACATGAGACGACGGGTCGGGTCATCACATTACTTCGAGCCCTTGCCCTAATATCTGGTAATGCAAACCAATTCAAGAGTGATCACTCTAGGTGCCCTAACGCACCATAATCCGTTAGGTGGAGAATCTTCAAATACCCAATTTCCAAAAAGAAATGAGTCATTACACCCCGTTAATGTCGCAACCTGGACTTCTCTCGCCGCAGGAGGGAAAAAAAGGGGCGCGACAGCAAGGCGACTCTGCTGGGGATATTCTTAGGCTCTTACCATAACAAACTTATCTTTCACAAACTAGTCCAAGCATGCTTTATCCCGTATCCCTCTCCCTTTATTTGAATTTAACTACCTTTTTTAAGCCTTTATGTTTCTTTTATTCATGAAACTGACTCGCCTCTTTGTTTTCTCTTCTTGTAACTGTCTTTCCGTTATTTAAATATTGTATTTATCATTCTTCCTACATGCAAATACTTAACTACATGTTATTAATTGCTGCATAAATCATGCTCCGTATCATATTTCACTCGTGCATCTCAAATCATATAGCAACGCTTTAATGAGTGGTTGCGCTCTTCCTATTTACTACCCTTAAATTCGGAAAAGTCTTATTTGCGGTAAAACCAATCGATCAGTGGTGCAGTCGACGGTTCCATGCCTCCCCTCTCAAGTTGTTCGCTTGCGGGTAATAGTCTAAAACCCACTGATTCTTTAATATAAGCCTTATCCAAAGTCCATCGAGTTTTCCATAATCCCAACGGATACAACCATGTTCTGTGCATTAATTTGGAGAAATAAATGCTAATATGTTGATCATAAATGCATAAATAGTCGATTCCGGTGGGGGTAAGGCCTAGCCCTGTTGTTTTATAGAAAATGAGGCAGGAGGTCCCCAAATTCGGTATGGTTAGCAATATCCTGCTATTGCTGCGAGATTGGTGGGAGGACCTTTCCTTAAGTGACAAGAAACATGTGAAAAATACATGGGTAACCTGCCCTCCTTGCTAGATATTGAGCCAAACAATAAATTGATCGAAGCTATCACTTTATTCTGGGATAGTGAAAGGGTTATGTTTCGTTTTAGTGACATAGAAATGACACCGCTTTTAGAAGAGATAGGAGGTCTTGCAGGATTGACTTGCGATAGTCCCAGGCTATTGGTACCAGAAAACCGTACGGGCAGGGGATTTTTAAAGATGATGGGGTTAAAGAAGAATGTCGACCTAGTGTGCTTGAAGGATTCCTACATAAATTTTGAATACTTGTATGAGAGGCATGTCCATAGCAAGTCTTTCCGCACTTACCATGATGAGATCTCCCTCACTTCATTGGGTCACATCCACCTGTAGAGTGTTTGTATTCATTGTGTGCTTTCTAGGCCTGATAGTGTTCCCAATGAAAAAGGGAAGAATCAACACTAGGTTGGCCATGGTTTCTAAGACTCTGATGGAAGGGATTAATGGAAATACATATACCTTAGTCCCCATGATCATAGCCGACATCTATAGGGCTCTAGAGCACTGTTAGAGATGGGTCAAGCATTTCGAAGGTTGTAATTTGTTGCTGCAGTTGTGGTTGTTGGAGCATTTCCAAAAGGGTCGCTATCGTCAGGAATTTCTGCGAAGGGCTTAGAACGACTATATTGCCTTCCATCACCCTAAGTAGATGACTTACATTCCAGACATATTTGCTCAACTAGAAAGCGCCAAAGAATGGGTAGAGTTCTTCAACAATCTAAACGAGGAACATGTGCGGTCGATGTTTGAATGGTTCCCCACGAATGAATTTATTATCAAATCCAGGGACGTTCCGCACTTGGTGCTGATCGGGTTAAGAGGGATATACCCATATGTCCTTATGCGGGTCATGAGGCAAGTAGGAAAAAAATAGGTTGTGCCGAGGGTCATCAAGATGAGTCATTTCAGGGCGGACTTTCAAGATGACGATGTTCCTTACAAGTGCCAAGCTCAGCACATGTGGCACTGCAAAATCATTATGGATAAGAATACCATTGAGCCGGACAGATATCATGCAAGATGCGAGCCTCTCTACCCGGCATGGTTAGAGGACAATCGGAAAGGCATGGTGACACCAGGGGCCGGTCGAGGAAATAGAATCATAGATGAGGAAGCTGAAGCTCAAGTCAAGTACAATAGGCTGCGCAAAAGGGTCCACGACTCTGAGAATGAGCACCGGGAAATACATAAGAGGAATGTGAGGTTGATTGAGCAATATAAGGAGATGGCAATCACTTCCAATAGGAAATTGGAATACCTGGAGCAAGGAATAATGGAGCTGGAAGGAAAAATCATAAAGAGGGTTGAAAACTGCCAGAACGCTGAAGGGGCTAAGGGAGGACATCTGGCTAGCGCCTATTTGCTGCTGGGACTGCGCGAGCTGGGGGACCTATATGATGGAGTTCGGAAGATCGAATTTGGGGAAGGTCCTTCTAGGACCAAATAGGCTAGATTTATCTGCTTTTTTTTCTAAATGTAATAAGGCCAAGTGCCAATAGCGACTCAGTTTATTATTATTTTAGTATCATTTTGATATTCATCTATTTTTATGATACAGAATGAAGCATTTAATGGAATTAAAAGTTCTCCAAATTTATTTGTCGCTAGGCCTACCTCGGACACAACGAGGTTCCCAAAATAGGATACGAATTTACATTTCCGCAATATGTGTTTAAATACTGCCAACATTTTAGGATCCTCACTGACTTGTTACATTTTTGTTTTTATTTATTTTTTGTTATTCCCATCCCCTTAGGTTAGTTCACTCATACTGACCTCATCAACGTATCACACCATATCTAGAGGCCCTCCACCACCACCTCCTCCTCCAAGCAACACAAAAAGCAGAGGAAAAGCAAAGATGGATGACTTAAGCAGGATCCTAAAGGAAAACTTTGAGAATGCAGAGACTTCTGATGGCCGTAGTACTTTGGACCCAAATGATCTGGTTTTGAGACTGGAACAAAAGATACTAGAACTGCAAGGAGAACTTGAGAAGGTCCCCAACTTGGAAAACCTGTCACTTACCCTCAATGTCCCTGATGTCCACCAGCAAAACGCAAAGGACCCAACACCTCCACAGAATACACAAAACCAACAACCACAAAATCCTACCGCACCGAATAAATATGCAACTCCACCCCAAAATATCAATCCATTGCCGATAACAACTCCACCGCAACAGCATCATCAACCAATTCAGTACCCACCAACCACCACTTACCACACTCCCCAAAATACACCACAACTCATTCCCGATCCACAAAACTCCACTAATGACCACCACTATACCCAAGTTCCTGGTACCCATCAAAGCAACCCTATATACGTGGAAACTATACCCCACTCTACCTAACCAATCTCCTATGTACCGGAATCCTGCGAGAAGGACTTGCTCATTAAAAACATGGCCGAAGAACTCAAGAAGCTAACAAGCTGGTTTCAAGGTGTTGAAGGAGACATGGGAATAGAAGGATTAAACTACGAAGATCTATGCATATAGCCAGATGTGGAATTTCTAGAGGAGTACAAACCTCCCAACTTTGAGATGTTTGATTGTACAGGTGATCCTAGGGTTCATCTAAGGACCTCCTGTGACAAGTTTGTTGGGGTCGGGAAAGATAAAAAGATCCGGACGAAGCTCTTTATGAGGAGCCTTATTGGGGATGCTTTGTCTTGGTATATCAGCCAGAATCACAAGAAATTGGCCAATTGGGTAAGCATGGCGTCGTATTTCATGGACCGGTTCAGGTTAACACAGAAAATGCACCCGATGTCTTTTACATTCAAAATCTCAGAAAGAAACCCACTGAAACTTTCTGCGACTATGCTACTCGTTGGAGGCCAGAAGCAGCCAAGGTCAGGCCCTCTCTAGACAAACAACAGATGAATAAATTCTTCGTCAGGGCACAGGATCCACAATATTATAAGAGGTTAATGGTTATCAAAAATCACAAATTTTATGATATCATCAAGCTCGGGGAAAGTATCGAGGAAGGAATCAAGAACAGGATGGTAACGAACTTTGAGGCATTGTAAGCCACAAATAAGGAACTCCAATTAGGCGGTATATCGAAGAAGAGAGATGTTGGGACAGTAATGGTGGCTCAGGGCCCAAAATCTCCACTTGTATATCAAACACCTCCTCCCACATATCAAACGCCTCCTCCCACATACCAGACACCTCCACCCACATAATAAGCATCACCACCTAGATATCAGCCCTTATCTCCCAGATATTCCCAACTAGCCTCTGTCTATCACACCTACAACTCCCAACCATCCCACTTCCATACACCACCAGCTCGCCAAAGTTATCCAAGACCAAGATCTAACTTCGATTGTAATCCACCCAGATAATACACCACCATTGTTTAGCCCATCAACCAATTGTATGAAAGGTTGAAAGTTGTAGGCTATGTCATTCCTGTTCCTGTTGTGGTACTAGAAAATCCATCACAATAGGTCAACCCGAACAAAACTTGTGCATACTATTCCGGCATGAAAGGGCACACCACTGCTGAGTGTCAAACATTGAAAGATAAGATCCAAATGCTAATTTACAAAAAGGTCATACAAGCAAAGGAAGACGCACCTAATGTTCACAATAATCTCCTCCCCGATCATAGAGGTGATGGTATACACGTGATAGAGACAAATGAAGAATGGCACACTGAGGAGTCAATCGGGCTTATTCGAGAAGGCGGTGACTTTAAGGTTGCAGTCACGCTTACTCCTATTGTGGTTCAGACTCATGCACCTACTGATGTTGAGGTAACCGCATCAGTTCCATTCAAGGTAGAAGTGACTCCGGCCGCAGCCATCTTTACCCCATTTGAAGTAGAGGTGGTCACACCTTTTACTGTGTTGGTATCAACCACACCCTAATTCAACTCAAAGGCAATACCCTGGGATTATGTTGTCGAGGCTCGATGAAGAGGGAAGGCCAAGGTAGAGGAATATGACATTGCACAAGGAATGACTAGAACTGGAAGAGTCTATACACCGAAATACCTGGGAGGTTCAAGTAGAGATGCCACTGCTGGGCAGCCTATCATTGAGACTGGGCCAGATGACCTGTGGAGGAAAGTATAGGCAAAGGAGTACTTTGTTGTTGACCATCTGAACAAAGTCCCTTCTTAGATATCTATCCTATCACTATTGTAGAATTCAGAAGTACACAAGAACGCCTTGATGAAAGTATTGAGCGAGGATTTTGTACCCAATAACATCACTGATGGAGAAATGGCAAACATGGTTGGACAAGTGCTGGAGAGCCATAAGATTATCTTCCACGAAGATGAGCTACTGCATGAGGGCTTGAATCGTAATCGGTCCTTACATATCAAAGTGCAATTTAAAGACAAGTTCATTGCCAGGGTCATAGTTGATAGAGGTTCGAGCCTAAATATTTGTCTGTTGGACACTCTGAAGAGGTTGGACAAAGGCTTCCACGAGATACAAGTACGAAACATGAATGTGAAGAATCAACCTTTGCTTGCAAATGGGGCCAACTTGGTTCGATGTCGAGTTTCAGGTGCTCGACATACCGGCTTCATACAATCTTCTATTGGGACGGCCGTGGATCCATGGTGCTGGAGTTGTGCCTTCCACACTATATCAAGTCGTGAAGTTCGAATGAAATCGTCAGGAGGTGATCATTCATGGGGATGGAAGTAACCCCATCTACACTAGTCAAACCATCCCAGCCATTGGACACAGAAGAAGGCTAGGAGGGGAGACCTATCATCACATTGAACGTGTCAATGTTGTCGAGAAGTATAAATGGTGGAGTAACAAAATAGAAAGCATACTAGCACAATCCAAATATGAACCCCGCAAAGGGATGGAAAAGAACCTCCAAGGCATCACCAAACCAATATAGCTAAAAAATCATGGTACCACCTTTGGGCTCGGACACAGTACCTATGTCAAGAGTATAGGAACTGGCCGCCTCCATGGCATGGACCATATTACCCTCTCGAGCAGCCAGTGCCACATTTGGAACAAGCTTTCCGCCAGGCCGACACAATATATGGAATTACAGAAGAAGAAGCACTAGCCAGGTTGAAGGATTTGTTCTTGGAAGATGTGGACATGGACTGCAGTGCCATAATTGAGGAGGAGGAGGAAGAAGGCCTCACCATTCAGACTGTGGCAAAGGGAGTTTTTCTCAGAAACTGGACCGCCACACCATCCTGAGCCCGCCGAGTCCATGGGTAGATTGGTAGAATTTACTTCTATAGCCATTCTAGGCATTTGAGATTTCCAGTAATTTTGTTTTAAGATTTCCTTGTTTCAAAATAAATGCTCGATTCATCGAGCCAAGCTTTGTATTGAACAATATTTCTCAGTTTTAATCAAATGCATTTTTCCTTTAACATTATTCATTACTATTTTTATAATTTTCCCTTCTACATTGTTATTATTACTTTTCCTGATGAACCGATTATGACATGTAATGAGGTAACGCAACATGAGAATAGTGACTCAGAGGAAGAAGATGAGGTACCCGAGGAACTTGTTAGAGAAGTTGAAATTTTTTTAGAATAAGCCTAAGTCTAACCTGGATGAAACAAAAGCAGTAAATTTGGGAGACGCCGTGATCGTCTAGGAGACTCGCATCAGCATTTACTTGTCATCGTCAGAGAAGGAAGAGTACGTTCGGTTCCTAATAGAATATGAGGACATCTTTGCATGGTCATATAATGACATGACCAATTTGTGCACTTCCATAGTGTCTCACAAGTTGCCCACTAATCCCATGTGTCTGCCAGTAAACAGAAACTTAAAAAGTTCAAACCAGACATGAGCCTGAAAATCAAGGAGGAAGTTACCAAGCACATCAAAGACAAAGTTCTCAGGGTGGTTGAGTACCCAACCTGGTTAGCTAACATTGTGCCAGTTCTGAAGAAAGATGGGAAGGTCAGAGTATGTGTTGACTATTGAGATTTAAATAGAGCAAGTCCTAAGGACCACTTCCCATAGCCAAATATACATATCCTTATCGATAATTGTGCCAAGCATGAACTCCAATCCTTTGTAGATTGCTTTGCAGGCTATTACCAGATTTGGATGGATGAAGAAGATACAGAAAAAATAGCTTGCATCATACCGGGGGTGTGTACTGTTACAAGATGGTGCCGTTTGGTCTAAAGAATGTTGGGGCTACCTACAAGAGGGCCATGACAACCATCTTCCATGATATGATACACAAAGAAATAGAGGTGTAGGTAGACGATGTCATTATCAAATCCAAGAAGGCCGCGAAGTGTGCATTCGGGGTTCCCACAGGGAAGTTACTAGGTTTCATCGTCAGTCACCGGGGGATCGAGCAGGATCTGACTAAAGTCAAGGCTATTCAAGAGATACTGCCACCTAGGAGAAAAAAGGACGTGATAAGATTCCTAGGGCGTCTCAATTACATCAGTCACTTTATAGCACAGTCCACGATCATATGTGAACCCATCTTCAAGATGCTGAGGAAAGACGTTGAAACAAGCTGGACAGAGGATTGTTAGAAAGCTTTTGATAAGATCAAGGAGTGCCTGTCCATACCACAAGTTCTGGTCCTGCCAGAACCAGGACGACCTTTGCTACTCTATCTGTCTATATTGGATGGAGCCATCGGATGTGTTTTGGGACAACATGACGAGATAGGAAGAAGGGATCAAGTCATATATTACTTCAATAAGAAGTTTGCATCTTATGAAGCACGATATTCTCTGCTTGAATGCACCTCCTGTGCTTTGACATGGACAACTCAAAAATTGAGGCATTACTTCTGTGCCTACACTACCTATCACATATCCAGAATGGATCTTCTAAAGTACATATTTCAGAAACTCATGCCCACTGGGAGGCTGGGTAAATGGCAGATACTACTGAGTGAGTCCGATATCGTCTATGTAACTCAAAAGGCTGTCAAGGGACAAGCACTGGCCGATCACCTTGCTGAAAACCCGATGGGAGGAGAATACGAACACTTGAAAACGTATTTTCCTGATGAAGATATATCATTCATAGGAGAAGACATTACCGATGCATATGACAGATGGAGAATGTTCTTTGACAGAGCCGCAAATTTCAAAAGAGTAGACATTGGAGTAGTTTTGTTATCCGAAACAGGACAACATTATCCGGTATCTGCTAAAATCAGATTTCCCTACACTAACAATATGGCGGAATATAAAGCCTACATATTAGGGCTCAACATGGCAGTCGACATGAACGTTTAGGAGTTGTTGGTAATCGGCGATTCAGATTTGCTTGTGCACTAGGTACAAAGAGAGTGGGCCACCAAGAATTCCAAGATATTGCCATATCTGCATCACATGTAGGAATTGAGAAAGAAATTTACAAAGATAGAATTCTGACATGTGCCCAGAATTCAGAATGAGTTTGCCAACATATTAGCCACTTTGTCATCCATGATACAACATCCAAATAAAACTATATTGATCTCATTCCGGTGAGGATCCATAATCAGTAGGCTTACTGTGCTCATGTCGAGGAAAAAGCAAATGGAAAGCCTTGGTTCCATGACATCAAAGAATACTTATCAAAAGGAGAATACCCGGAGCATGCAAATCACACTGAGAAACGCAAGCCCCGGAGATTGTCAAATCACTTCTTCCACAGCGAAGGGAACTTATACAGAAGAACTCTTGATTTGGGTTTACTGAGATGTGTCGACGCGAAGGAAGCTTCTAAGCTACTTGAGGATGTGCATGCTGGGACCTGCGGTTAGCACATGAATGGTTTCATCTTGGCTAAAAAGATACTCAGGGCAAGTTACTTCTGGATGACTATGGAGACAGATTGCATCCAGTATGTCCGCAAGTGCTTTCCGTGTCAAGTACATGTCGATATGATAAAAGTTTCGCAAAATAAGCTCAATATAACAATCTCACCTTGGCCATTCGCCGCCTGGGAAATGGATGTTATTGGTACGATTGAGCCCACTGCTTCAAACAGACACAGGTTTATTCTGGTAGCCATTGATTACTTCATGAAATGGGTAAAAGTTGCATCTTACAAAGTTATAACCAAGAAAGTCATTGCAGATTTTGTCAAGGATCGTATTGTCTGGCGATTCGGAGTTCTTGAGTCCATTATTACTGACAACGCTGCCAATCTCAACAATGATCTAATGAAAGATATATGTGAAGCCTTCAAAATCAAACACAAGAATTCCACAACTTATAGACCATAGATGAATGGAGCCGTAGAAGCCGCCCACAAAAACATTAAGAAGATACTATGTAAAATGGTAGATAACCACAAATAATGGTATGAGAATTTACCCTTCGCTCTGTTAGGGTACCGCACTATGATTTGCACGTCAACTGGGGTAACCCCCTACATGTTGGTTTATGGTACTAAGGCTATCATCCCAGTCGAGGTAGAGATTCCTTCCTTGAGAATCATACAAGAAACTGAACTCAGCGATGCAGAGTGGATAAGGAGCCGCTATGAACAACTGGCCCTTATCGATGGAAAGAGGATGAACACAGTATGTCATGGCCAACTTTATCAAAACAGAATGTCCAGAGCTTTTAACAAAAGGGTCAAACCAAGACAGTTCACGCCAGGGCAGATGGTATTGAAGAAAATCTTCCCACATCAAGATGAGGCCAAAGGGAAATTATCTCCCTACTGGAAAGGTCCATACATGGTTCACAAAGTACTGATAGGAGGAGCACTCATACTTGCCAAAATGGACAGAGAAGTCTGGCCAAAACCGATCAATTCCGACGCAGTCAAGAGATACTATGCTTAGATACTCTACCTTTCTTCATTTGATGTAATTGAACTACGGTTGAACTGATTCCCGTTTAAGAGGGGATATATAAGCAGCCTTATGGGTTCCGTCATATTATAATAAAATTTTCATTTCTCCCCAAGATAATAACTGGGGAAGAATTTTGATGAGGGTCCTCAAAATTTCGGAGCAAGTCCAGCCAACACCATCACATGCCGGGAAGTCAGTAATCAGTTATGAAATATGGGTAGGATTTTGAGAAGGATTCTCAAAATTCCAAAGAAGGTTTATCCAGTCCTACCATCCGCGAACAGTTAAAGATCATCTACCAAACTGGAGTAGAATTTTGAGGAGGATTCTAAATTTTTCGATATGAGATAGCTGCAATGCCTTTGAAATGTGTTACAGTCACTAATTCATCTAAATATTTCAATATATTTTTAAAAACAAATCTATTTTTATCAATAATTGCATATTTTCGAAAATTCTATAACGGTTAGGTGTCACCCAGGGAAACTCGAAAGGCTTTCAAAATTGAGCAAAGAAAATCCAGCCGATAGAAGCACGAACCAACCTCCCCCTTACAAAACATACAATTTTTCTTTGAACGCAGGCACGTCTGACGATAACATCCACAAATATAGGCCTGTAGCACGATTACTATCAATCAAGCCATCAGACACGAATATACATCTCCAGCTAAGACACACGCTACCTTTACTTACTACTTGCTCTCTGCATGAGTCTGATCCTTGACTCCCTATTTGCCTGAGTCTAATCCTTGACTCCATGTTCGTATAAGGCTAATCCTTGCATCCCTACTTGCATGAGGCTAATCCTTGCTTCCCTATTTGCATGAGTCTAATCCTTGACTCCCTATTTGCATGAATCTAATCCTTGACTCCCTATTTGCATGAGTCTAATCCTTGACTCTCTATTTGCATGACTCTAATCCTTGACTCTATATTTGCATAAGGCTAATCCTTGCCTTTGTACTAGTATGAGGCTAATCCTTGCCTCCTTATTTGCATGAGTCTAATCCCCGACTCCACGTTTTCATGAGGCTAATCCTTGCCTCCATACTTGTATGAGGCTAATCCTTGCCTCCCTATTTGCATGAGACTAATCCCTGACTCCACGTTTGCATGAGGCTAATCCTTGCCTCCCTACCTGCATAAGGTTAATCCTTGCCTCCCTACCTGCATGAGGCTAATCTCTGCCTCCACATTTGCATGAGGCTAAACCCTGCCTCCATAACTATGGAAGTCTAATCCTTGACTCCCTACTTGCATGGGGCTAATCCTTGCCTCCCTATTTGCATGAGGCTAATCCTTGACTCCATACCTGCATGAGGCTAATCCCTGCCTCCACATTTGCACGAGGCTAATCCTTGCCTCCATAACTGCATGAGTCTAATCCTTGACTCCCTAATTGCATGGGGCTAATCCTTGCCTCCCTATTTGCATGAAGCTAATCCTTGCCTACCTATTTGCATGACGCTAATCCTTGCCTCCCTATTTGCATGAGGTTAATCCTTGCCTCCCTATTTGCATGAGTCTAATCCTTGATTCCATACATACATGAGGCTAATCCCTAACTCCACATTTGCATGAGGCTAATTCTTGCCTCCATAACTGCATGAGTCTAATCCTTCACTCCCTACTTGCATGGGGCTAATAATTGCCTCCCTATTTACGTGAGTCTCATCCTTGACTCAATAACTGCATGGATCTAATCCTTGACTCCCTACTTGAATGGGGCTAATCCATGCCTCCCTATTTGCGTGAGTCTAATCCTTGACTCCCCACCTGCACGAGGTTAATCCTTGCCTTTATTCTTGCATGAGTCTAATCTTTGCATCCACATTCGCATGGGACTAAGCATTGTCCCTTTTGCACAAACATTGCTCTATTTTACTATCTATTTGCTTTCCAATCGGGCTAAGCTTTGCCCTCCATTTCACAAAACTAAGCATTATTTTATTAACACCATATTATTTGCATATCATGGGCTGAAATATCGCCAATCTATCCAAAGACATCATATGCTAAAGGCATCATCCTCATAGCCGGAAGACAGCATACCATGGCCTGGGGATATCTCAAATTTGCATATCATTATTCAAAGGCGTTATAGTTCGGAGGCACCATCTTCCTGGTCCAAGAACATCATTTCATGGCCTGCGAATCCCTTATCATACGCTTCATGGCCCAAGACATCATGGTCTAAGGAGATCATCCTCATCGTCTGAAGACAACCCTCATGGTTCGAAGGGAATTTGCATCAATGTTTAAAGTCTCGCAAATACGTTTGTAGCACCTTTTATCTGTAGGTAACCACTAAGCAATCACTATCCTAGCAGGAGCAATCTCACTCCAGTTCCCTCAACCATCCTGAGCTTTAATCACTCACCGTAGTCGTTGCCGCATCGCATGCCCATTCTTGCAGTAATTTCATCGGCATATTCCGCAGATGAGTCCAGAACTACACATGGCATGATTTTTGTAAAACCAGGGATATGTAGGCAACTCAAAAATCGGAGTCCGGACTCTATCTTTCAAAGCATCCCGTCCGATCAAAATTGGCGATCATTTCTTTACCCAAAAACTCTTTCATCCTTCCCGGGTAAATAAGGACAGTTGTTGATACCCAATTTTTCCTTATATATTTTAAATATGCAAAAATACCTTGAAAATAGCATATACATGCATATATAAGCATGCACATGATTTTTATAATTTCTCCATAATTTTAGGTATTTAAATTTATTTATTTTCTTCCCTTTTTATCAATAAAATTCCCAATAATCATTTCCCAAATTATTGTCATGGTAATTTAGTTATTTATTTTCTATATTTATGCCAAAATATGGTTAATATTATTTTTATGTATTTTTTATAATTGCATTTGGTATTTTAAAGCTAAATTGCATATAATTACAATATTAGCTCATCTAATGTATAATTACATTTTATATGCGTAAAATTTCTCCCTATATTTTTAAAATGTTAAATATCTATTTTAAATCATTTTGGTACATAAAATTATTTTCTAGAAATTGTTTATTATTTATTATAAATTAAATAGGGAAAAATTGACTATTTAAATTATAGCCAGAATGGCATTTCAATTACAGCCTAAATTGGACCAACCCCAACCCAATTTCCTATTAAAATACCCAACCCAGACCCTATACACACTTACCCAACCCAGAACCCATTAGATCATGGTCGTTGATCTTTCAGATCAACGACCCATATTGTTTCTTTCCTTTTTTAATTCCTAATACCCCTAATCATTCTCTACGCACCGCCGCCCTTGGATTCTCTCATCTCCTCTCTTCTCTCAACCTAACCCTAACCCCCTTTCAACCGCCTCCCTTCTTCGGTCTTCTCCGGTGACCATCCTTCAACCCCAAGCCTCCAATGGCTCCTCCATTATCTTGCTCATATTCTCTGAGGCCTTCAAGGGCCCTGGGCCACGCCGACTTATATCTAGGGTTTGCTGTTCTGGATGTTCATGGCTACTTCGGTGTGATTTCGAGCAAGATCACACTGTATTTATTACAATCTTTGAGTTTCTAAACAGGTTCTTCTGTTTCTACTTGGGTTTCTACTGAAACCCTAATTCTTGTTTAAATCTCTTATATCTGTGCTATTTTATAAACGATTCAAGTCTGTTCCTTTTATGTTTTACATTGTTCTTGAACCACTTTTGCAAAAATCATCGATTTCAAGATATTTTCACTTTCTTCTAAAGTTAGGGTTTTTTTCAAAACTTCTTCTCCACTCTGTTAAACCAATTCTTTATGTTTAAAACTTCTATCTCTTGCATATTTCAACTTATTCTATGATTTTACTCCTTTTTCAACTCACCTATATTGAAAACCCTAATTTCTTAGTTCCAACCTTGGGTTTCTGAGTTTTGTTTTTATAGTATGCTCAGTTAATCTGTATGTTTGTATGTGTCACACTTCTTTTTTACTACTCCCCCGGGAGAGGGTATAGTAAAGGGAGTTTTTTTTCAATTAAAGGACAATCAAAATGGGATTATTTATTAAGAGATTCAGAGTCTCCACTTGAGAGATTTATGGTGTCCCAAGTCACCAGTTTAAATCCCGAATCGAGGAAAGGGTTGACTCTATATTACAGTCCACGAACCAGAAATCTGAGTAAGGAATTCTGTTAACCCGGGAGAAGGTGTTAGGTATTCCCGGGTTCCGTGGTTCTAGCACGGTCGCTCAACTATTATATTCGGCTTAATTATCTAATTTTAAAATATTTTTAATCTATGTGCCTTTTAACTTCAAAACCACTTTTATTTATTTTTAAAGAAGATTTTAACGTTGTTTAAAATCTGTCTTTGGCTTGCATCACATAAATGTACCCGCAGTCTATAACACAATTATCTAACATTGAGATTTGGATTTGGGTCACATAAATGTGCACCCGGGTTTGTTGATACCCAATTTTTCCCTATGTATTTTTATACTCAAAATACTTTCAAATTAGCATGTATATGCATGTATAAACATCCACAAAGATTTTGGTATTTTTTTCACATTTTTAAGGATTTTTAAAACCAATTTATGGCCTATTTTGCACTATAAAATCCAATAATTATTCCCAAAACTTGT
>MU716800.1:5780-65396 GCA_026770625.1 Nicotiana glauca | reverse complement strand
ATATATATATATATATATATATATATATATATATATATACGTGTAGCACGATCCATATAAGTATCGCTGCGGCGTGCATCCCGATCCATAACTCACATATGTATAAATATCTTCACAATTAGGTTCTCAACCTCTCTCAGTTATTAACCTCATAGCCTCTCGGGCACAATACTGGAAATTAGGGAACTCAGTCCAGTCCTCTCATTTGGAAGTGGAGTGATAAAATCAGTCTTAAAACAGGTAAAACGTGACTGAGGATATGCTTTTAGCAAGTACAGTGAGGAAAAATAGTCAAATTCCCCTAAGGGTTTCTACAGGTCAGCACAAGGCCCCAAACATGGCGTGCAACCCATAATACAATATAAATACGGAAAGTACGGGATAATATAATATTTTTAATCAAATACGCGGCTTAATAGTTGCTACGGGATGGACCAAGTCACAATCCCTATCGGTGCACGCCCACATGCTCGTCACCTAGCATGTGCATCACCGCGTTCACCAAAACAAGTCAATACCGGGGGTTTGTACCCTTAGTTCCAGATTTACAATGGTTACTTACCTCAAATCGGTCAAATCTCTAAATCGCGGCGGCTTTGCCCCTCGAATAGGACTCCACGCGAGTCGAATCTAATCAAAATTAGAACGAAGACGTCAAAATAGGCTAAGGGAACGAAGCCCAAGCAAAAACAATCAATAAATAATACAAATCCTGAAAGTACCAAAACCCGACCCCCGACCCCCGACCCCCGGCCCACGTCTCAGAATTCAATAATTTTTACACCAATAGATTCCTTATCTCGCCACGAGTTAATATATATCAAAAGTTCTCAAATCCAACCCCAAATGGTCCTTCAAATCCCCAATTAAATGTCTAAGTTTCCAATCCCTAGTTTCCCCAAATTTCACCCATAACTTCCATAATTTCTAGCTCTAATTCGTGAAATAATAGCATAAGACTGCGTTTTAAGTCCAAATCCCTTACCTCAATGAAGTTCCCTTGAAATCCCTCTTTCAAATAGTCCAAAAAACTCCCAAGCCGAAGTAAAAAATGGTAAAATTAACTAAAATTTGCGAAGGGGACAATTTATACCTTCTGCCCAGACCTTTTCGCATCTGCGGTTCCGTACCCGCTTCTGCGGTACCTCATATGCAGCCAAATTATCGCTTCTACAGTTCTTCACTTAAAAGGCCCAATTCTCATCTACGGTTAACCCTCCGCACCTGCGCAGGTCACACTACCTGTGACGATCCAGTTCGCCCTCCGTGAATATGTCGTGACGGAACCTAGTCATAACTAGGTAATCCTAACAAAGATGGAGACTCTTCGGTCTGTGGACGCTATATATGTACCTCAAAGTCTCCGTAGCTCTCCCTGCCTCACGGATATTGCACCTGGGGGGGGGGGGTACATGGATCTGCACATGAAAAACATATACAGAAAGGGCATGAGTACACCATAGAGGTACTCAGTAAGTGCCAAGCCTAACTTTAATTGGGTAGTGACGAGGAACGGTCAAGGTCCTATTGAGATAAAACATAATAAATGATAGGATAAGGAAAAACAGTAAAAAAAAAGTCTACAACGAGAATCTAAGTAGGATAAATAAGGGGAACAGTATTAGAAAACATGAACAAACAATATAAGGAATACTGCTCATAACAGGAAATAATAGCTGGGGGTCTCTTGGTATCCCGAGGATCTCTTGGTATCCTTATCATATACGCGAGGGATCTCTCAATATCCCGATCTTATACACGAGGGATCTCTTGGTATTCTCAATAATTATATATATATATATATATATGCCAGGGATCTCTTGGTATCCCGCACTCTCAGTCCAGAACATATCACGTACAGGGGATCTCCCGGGATGCCGTCCCGTAGTCCTAAATTTAAAACACACAATAACAACTCAAACAGCAAGAATAATGCTAAACTCATAACAAGTAATAGTAAATTCCAGCCTAACATGCTTCACGGAGTACAAACAAGACAGTTTAAGCAAAAAGGCAAGTAAGTCAACTAAACATGCTTCTCTAAGCTAACACAGGAAAACTTGCAAGTAGAATAAATAGACAAGCAAGAAAACGCAATTGAAATACTTCAAGTAAAAAAAGTGGATTTTAAACAATTATCTCAAGTACACACTCGTCACCTCACGTACGAGGCATTCAAATATCAAATATCATGTCCTAAGGGGAAAAGGTCCCCCACACAAGGTTAGACAAGTCACTTACCTCGAACCGGCTCAAAAATCAACTAGAAACCATGCCCTTGCCACGAGTATCCGACTCCAAATGGAACAAATCTATTCAATTCAATTACATATTGCAAATAACATCTCAAACAACTGATTTCACAATTTAATTCAAATCTAAGACGCTAAATTATGCAAAATGACCAAAATGCCCCTCAGGCCAATGTCTCGGAATCGGATGAAATTAACATTTTCAGAAACCTCGTACTCTCACGAGTCTAACCATATATAAATCTCTCAAATCGGATGAACAAAATCTACTCAAAACTCAGAATTTCATCCTAAGAAGTTTCTTCCAATTTTTCCCAATTTTTTATCCCCAATTCGAAATAGATGATGAAATTAACTATAGATTGATAGGATATAACTAGAAAGGGTTAAAAAATCGTTACCCAATGATCTTCTCTTCAAAACCCTCTCAAAATAGCCCTCTCCTGAGCTCCAATTCAATTTTTCTAACTTTTGATACTAAACCCTCGAAATAACTATTTCTGGCCAGCTATTTTCGCATTTGCGGTCCTGGGACCGCATCTACGGACAAATAGTCGCACCTGCGACTTTTATTAAAAGGCCAAGTTCCGCATCTGCGGTCCCCCACTCGCAGATGCGGTTCCGCTTCCGCAGAAGATCAACCGCATCTACGGTTCTTGAAGAATCCTACAAATCCGCTTCTGCAATTCCCTTAGCGCATCTTCGGTGCCGCATCTGCAGTCCCCAAACCGCAGATGCGGAAATACCAAAAGCAGCAAAAATCTGCCATCTCTCAATTTCAAAAATCTTTCCGTCAACCACCCGAAATCATCCCGAGGCCCACTGGGACCTCAACCAAAAGCACCAATAACCCCTAATACCTCATTCAAACTTGTACCAACCCTTAAACCACCTAAAGCAACGCCAGAAACTCGATTTAATCAACGATTTGAGCCTAAGATCTTCAAATTCTATCAAAACACGCTTTCGATAAAAAACCTAACCAAACCTCGTCCAAATGACCTGAAATTTCACACACACATCCCGAGTGACATGACGGAGCTACTACAACTTCCAGAATTCCATTCTGACCCTCGGATCGAAAACTCACTATCGGACCGGAAACTTCAAAAATTCAAACTTTGGCATTTCAAGCCTAAATTAGCTACGGACCTCCAAAATACACTCTGAACACGCTCCCAACCCCGAAATCACTTAACGAAGCTAACGAAACCATTAGATTTCCATTCTGAGGCCGTCTTTACACTTTTTCGACTGCATGCAACTTTCCAACACTTAAGCTCTCATTTAGGGACCAAGTGTCCTAAAACTCTCCGAAACTCAAAACCAACGTCCCAGCAAACTAAAATAGCAGAAATGAACTTAGGGGAAGCAGTTAATAGGGGATCGAGGCGTAAATTCTAAAAACGACCGGCCGAGTCGTTACGTCCTCCCACATTTAAACATTCGTTCATCCTCGAATAAGCATAGAGAACATACATGAAGTAGTGAAAATATGAGGGTACCGGCTGCGCATATCCCGCTCGGTCTCCCAAGCCGCCTCCTCGGCCGGCTGACCCCGCCACTGATCCTTTACCGAAGCAATGTTCTTTGATCTTAACTTTCTGACCTGCCTATCCAATATGTCTATTGGCTCCTCAACATAGGATAGACCCTTGTCCAACTGGACTAAACTGAAATCCAACACGTGCGATGGGTCACCGTGATACCTCCGGAGTATCGAAACATGAAATATCGGATGAACCCCGACCAAACTAGGAGGCAAGGCAAGCTCGTAAGCAACCTCCTTAACTTGCCTCAAAATCTCAAAAGGGCCAATAAACCTCGGACTCAACTTCCCTTTCTTCCCAAACCTCATGACGCCTTTCATAGGCGAAACCCGAAGTAGAACCCGCTTCCCAACCATATACGAAACATCACGAACCTTCCTGTCCACGTAGCTCTTCTATCTGGATTGGGCTGTACGAAGTCTATCTTGAATCATATTAACGTTCTCCAATACGTCCTGAACCAACTCTATGCCTAATAGCCTGGCCTCACTCGGCTCAAACCAACCAACCAGAGATCTACACCTCCTACCATATAAAGCCTCATACGAAGTCATACGAAGCCATCTGAATGCTGGACTGATAGCTGTTATTGTAAGCAAACTCCACCAATGGCAAGAACTGATCCCAAGACCCTCCAAACTCAATCACACATGCACAAAGCATATCCTCGAGAATCTGAATAGTGCACTTGGACTGTCCATCCATTTGGGATAAAATGTTGTGCTAAACTCCACCCGATTACCTAACTCCTATTGCACGGCTCTCCAAAACCGCGATGTAAACTAAGTACCTCTGTCTGAAATAATAGAAACTGGAATACTATGCAGACGAACGATCTCCTAGATATAAATCTCTACCGACCTCTCCAATGAATAAGTGGTACACACACAAATGAAATGAGCAGACTTGGTCAGCCGATCCACAATAACCCAAATGGCATCAAACTCCTTCAAGGTCCGTGGGAGTCCAGATACAAAGTCCATGGTGATGCGCTCTCATTTCCACTCCGGAATCTCTATCTGCTGAAGTAACCCACCCGGTCTCTAGTGCTCATACTTTACCTGCTGGCAGTTGAGGCATCTAGATACATACCCAACTATATATTTCTTTATCTGCCTCCACCAATAATGCTGCCTCAAGTCCTTATACATCTTTGCGGCACCCGAATGGATGGAATACCGCGAATTATGGGCCTCTGCTAAAATCAATTCTCGAAGCTCATCAACATTGGGCACACAAATTTGACCCTGCATCCTCAATACCCCGTCATCTCCAATGGTCACATCTTTAGCATCACCGTGCTGAACCTTGTCCTTGAGGACAAGTAAATGAGGGACATCATACTGCCGCTCCATGATACAATCAAATAAAGAAGAACGGGAAACCATACAAGCTAGAACCCGACTGGGCTCCGAAAGATCCAATCTCACAAACTGGCTGGCTAAGGCTTGAACATCCATCGCCATAGGCCTCTCTAAAGCTGGCAAATATGCCAAACTTCCCATACTCTCTGCCCTGCGACTTAAGGCATCAGCCAACACATTGGCCTTGCCTGGGTGATATAGAATAGTAATAACATAATCCTTCAGCAACTCGAACCACCTTCTCTGACACATATTTAGATCCTTTTGCTTGAACAAGTGCTACAAACTCCGATGGTCAGTATAGATCTCACAAGGTACACCGTACAAATAATGACGCCAAATCTTCAAGGCATGAACAATAACAGCTAGCTCAAAGTCGTGGACAAGGTAATTCTTCTCATTTATCCTCAACTGTCTAGACGCGTAGGCAATCACCCTACCATCCTGCATTAACACCGCTCTGAGGCCAACTCTCGAGGCATCATAATACACGGTATAAGACCCCGAACCGGTAGGTAGTATCAAAATTGGGGATGCAGTCAAAGCTATCTTGAGCTTCTGAAAGCTCGCCTCATACTCCTCTGTCAACTAAAATGGGGCACCCTTCTGGGTCAATCTAGTCATAGGGGCTGCAATCGATGAAAATCCCTCTACAAAACGACGGTAGTAGCCCGCCAAGCCAAGGAATTGCGAATCTCTATAGCTGAGGAGGGCCTAGGCCAACTCTGCACTGCCTCCACCTTCTTTGGATCCACCCGAATGTCCTCACTCGATACCACGTAGCCTAAGAATGTCACAGAACTCAACCAAAACTCACATTTTGAGAACTTTGCATATAACTTCTTCTCTCTCTGGGTCTGTAGCACCGTCCTCAGGTGATGCTTATAATCTTCCCGACTCCGGGAGTATACAAGAATATCATCTATGAAAACAATGGCGAACGAGTCGAGATATGGCTTGAACACACTATGCATCAAATGCATGAAAGCTGCTGGGGCATTGGTCAACCCAAATGACATAACAAGGAACTCGTAATGGCCATACCGAGTCCTGAAGGCAGCCTTCGGGATATCTGGCTCCCGAATCTTCAACCGATGGTAACTTAAGTGCAATTCAATCTTAGAAAATACATGTGTGCCCTGAAGCTGGTCAAATAGATCCTCAATACAAGGCAAAGGATAATGGTTCTTCACTGTAGCCTTATTCAGCTAGCGATAATCGATACACATACGTATAGAACCATTATTTTTCTTCACAAACAAGATAGGAGCACCCCAAGGTGAAACACTAGGGCGAATAAATCCCTTATCAAGCAATTCCTGTAATTGATCCTTCAACTCCTTCAACTCGTGAGGAGCTATACGGTACGGAGGAATGGAAATGGGTTGCGTGCCCGACAACAGATCAATGCCAAAATCAATGTCTCTATCGGGTGGCATACCGGGAAGATCAGCTGGAAACACATCGGGATAATCCCGTACTATTGGGACTGAATCAACAGAAGGGGTATCAATACTGACATCTCTCACATAAGCTAAATACGCGTCATACCCCTTCTAAACCATACGCTAAGCTTCAAGGAAAGATATAACTCTACTGGGAGTGTGATCTAAAGTGCCACTCCACTCAACACGCGGAATACCTAGCATAGCCAGTGTCACGGTCTTGGCGTCATAATCAAGAATAGCAAAATGGGGCAACAACCACTCCATGCCCAAGATAATATCAAAGTCAACCATACCGAGTAAAAATAAATCTACTCTGGTCTTAAAACCACGAATAGTAACCATACATGACCGATAAACGCGGTCCACAACAAGAGAATCCCCCACAGGAGTAGAAATATAAACAAGGGCACTCAAGGAATCCTGAGGCACACCCAAATACGGAGCAAAGTAAGAAGACACATAAGAGTAAGTAGAGCCCGGATCGAATAGAACCGATGCCTCTCTGTGACAAACTAGTATAATACCTGTAATGATGGAGTCGGAGGTAACAACCTCGGTACGAGTAGGAATAACATAGTATCTGGCCCAACCCCTCTCTCGAGGGAGACCTCTATCTCCCCGACCTCTGCGCCTAGCCGGCTGGGCCGACGGGGTAATAGCTGGAGTTGTGATCATGGCCTGAGAACTTTGAGGAGCATGTTGTGGCTGAGAAGTCTGTGAGGGTGCACTCCTCCCAAGTCTAGGGAAATCCCTCACCACATGGCGGGTCTCACCACACTCAAAACAAGCTTTGGGAGGGCGCAGTTGTTGTTACTGGCTTGGGCCAGGTCTGCTAGACTAGCCTATGAAAGCACCCCGCGTAGGAGGCGCGCTAGAAACTGGAGGTGCATAGTAAGGCTCCTAAGGTATAGGCGAAGCTGGACCACTACTGGCTGCTGGAAAATCTAAAAAAACAGGGCGACCCACATAACCCCTACCATGACGACCTGCTACTGGGGTATGGGCACCAGAGTAGTGGCCCGACTCTCGAGACCTCTTGGCCTCTCTCTCCACTCGCTCCCTAGCGAGCATACCCTCGATCCTCCTAGCAATGCTCACTACCTGCTAATAAGGTATGTATACTCCAACTCTCGAGCCATGCTAGATCTGATGGGTAGGGTAAGACCCTCAATGAACCTGCGACCTCTCTTACGGACTATATCAACCAAGGCTGGTGCATGCCTGGCCAACCTGGTATAGTGGTTAGCATACTCCAAAACTATCATAGAACCCTGGCGCAAATGCTCAAACTCTGCACGCCATGCGTCCTTAAGATTCTAAGGGACAAACTCTCTCATGAACATATCTGAGAACTAGGTCCAGGACAGTGAGGCAGCCTCGGCCGGACTGTCTATCTCATAAGTGTGCCACCAATCATATGCGGCTCCCTGAAGCTGGAAGGCGATGAAGGAAACCCTACTAGACTCTACTATGCCCATGGTGCGAAGAATACGGTGGAAGTCCTCTAGAAATCCCAAGGTATCGTCTGATGCTAATCCACTGAATACAGGAGGCTTGTACTTCTTGAACCTCTCAAGCATCAGCTGCTCATCTTCAGAATCCGCTGCCCTGTCCTCGGGCTGAACGGGCACTGTAGGCAGTGCGGTTATAATCTCGGAAACCTGCTCAACATGCACTCCCTACTCAGGAGTGCGGGCGGCGGGAGTTTATGCTCCTCTCCCGGCCTAGGATGTGGCTGCAGCAAGGGGAAACAACCCTGCCTGAGCCAAGGTGGTGTACATACTTATGAACTGAGTCAAAGTCTCCTGGAGAGCTGGAGTAGTAGTGGCAGTAGTAGGCGTGCCAAGTGCCTGGGCTCCGGCTGGATCTGCTGGTGGTGCCTCGGCGGCAGCTCGCGCAGGTGCTCTGGCTGCACCACGTGCGCGTCCTCGACCTCTACCCCGGCCCTGGCCTCTAACGGCTGGAGTAAGGGGCACGAGTGCCTGATCATCTCGAGTAGTGCACGTCCTCACCATCTCTGAGAGTATAGAAGACAGAAGTTTAGAATTTGTGATGTCAAAATATCGCACGATAAGGAAATCAAGTGAAGTGAAATTTTTTCCTAACAGTTACATAGCTTCTCGTGGATAAGTATAGACATCTCCGTAATGATAAGCGAGACTCTAATAAATCGGCCTGTGTTCCGTGACTCCTATGAACTTAGAGCTCTAATACCAACTTGTCACGACCCCTGTTCGCCCTCTGTGAACATGTCGTGATGGCACCTAGTCCCTATAACTAGGTAAGCTTAACAAATGCGGAAAAAAAACATAACTTTCAGAATAATTAATTAAAACTGAACAACAAAAAACAAACTATACATAAATGTCGTTCAGCATACACAACTCAATAATGCGGAAGTCTATAATATCACCCCAAAACCCGAAAACTCACGGGAACACAAGCTAGAAGAAGTACTAAAAAATGCTCTAATCTCCAGAGATGTCTACAACAAGAGTACGATAGAAGGCTAAATACTATATATACAGTAAAGATGGAGATTCTTCGGTCTGCGGACGCTGTATATGTACCTTAAAGTCTCTGTAGCTCTCCCTGCCTCACGGACAATGCGCCTGAGTGGGGGTACCAGGATCTGCACATGAAAAATATGCACAGAAAGGGCATGAGTACACCATAGAGGTACTCAGTAAGTGCCAAGCCTAACTTTGATTGGGTAGTGACGAGGAACGGTCATGGCCCTATTGAGATAAAACATAATAAATGATAGGATAAGGAAAAACAGTATAGATTAAGTATACAACGAGAATCTAAGCAGGATAAATAAGGGGAACAGTATTAGAAAGCAGAAACAAACAATATAAGGAATACTGCTCATAACAATAAATAATAGCCGGGGGTCTCCTTGTATCCCGAGGATCTCTTGGTATCCATATCATATACGCGAGGGATCTCTCGATATCCCGATCTTAGAGACGAGGGATCTCTTGGTATCCCGAGGATTTCTTGGTATCCTCCATACTTATATATACATGTGCCGAGGATCTCTTGGTATCCTGCACTCTCAGTCCAGAACATATCACGTACAGGGGATCTCCCAGGATGTCGTCCCGTAATCCCAAATTTAAAACACACAATAATAGCTCAAACAACAAGAATAATGCTAAACTCAGAACAAGTAATAGTAAATTCCATGCTAACATGTTTCACGGGGTACAAACAAGACAGTTTAAGCAAATAGACAAGTAAGTCAACTAAACATGCTTCTCTAAGCTAACACAGGAAAAACTTGCAATTAGAATAAATAGATAAGAAAGAAAACTCAATTGAAATACTTCAAGTAAAAACACAGATTTTCAACAATTAGCTCAAGTACGCGCTCGTCACCTCACTTAAGAGGCATTCAAATATCAAATATCATGTCCTAAGTTGAAAAGGTCCTCCACACAAGGTTAGACAAGCCACTTACCTCGAACCGGCTCAAAAATCAACTAGAAACCACGCCTCCACGAGTATCCGACTCCAAATGGCTCAAATCTATTCAGTTCAATTACATATTGTAAATAACATCTCAAACAACTACTTTCACAATTTAATTCAAAGCTAAGACGCAAAATTATGCAAAATGACCAAAATGCCCCTCAGGCCAACATCTTGGAATCCGATGAAATTAACATTTTCAGAAACCTCGTACTCTCACGAGTCTAACCATATATAAATCTCTCAAATCGGATGACAAAAACCCTCTAAAAACTCAGAATTTTGGCCTAAGAAGTTTCTTCCAATTTTTCCATATTTGTTTTATCCCCAATTAGAATTTAGATGATGAAATAAACTATAGATTGATGGGATATAACTAGAAAAGGTTAAAGAATCATTATCAATGATCTTCTCTTCAAAATCCTCTCAAAATCTCCCTCTCCCGAGCTCCAATTTGATTTTTATAACTTTTGAAACTAAACCCTCGAAATCACTAATTCTAGCCAGCTATTTCCGCATTTTCGGTCCTGGGACCGGTTCTGCGGATAAATAGTTGCACCTGCGACTTCCATTAAAAGGCCAAGTTCCGCATCTGCGGTCCCCCACTCGCAGATGCGGTTCCGCTTCTGCGGAAGATCAACCGCATCTATGTTTCCTGAAGAATCCTCCAAATCCGCTTCTGCAATTCCCTTAGCCGCATCTGCGGTGCCGCATCTGTGGTCCCCAAACTGCAGATGGGGAAATACCAGAAGCAACAAAAATCTGCCATCTCTCAACTTCAAAAATCTTTCCGTCAACCACCCGAAATCATCCTGAGGTCCCCCGGGACCTCAACCAAAAGTACCAATAACCCCTAATACCTCATTCAAACTTGTACCAATCCTTAAACCACCTAAAACAATGCTGGAAACTCGATTTAATCAAGGATTTGATCCTAAGAACTTCAAATTCTATCAAAACACGCTTTCAATCGAAAACCAAACCAAACCTCATCCAAATGACCTGTAATTTCACACACACATTCCAAATGACATGACGGAGCTACTGCAACTTTCAAAATTATATTTCGACCCTCGGATCGAAAACTCACTATCGGACTGGAAACTTTAAAAATTCAAACTTCGGCATTTCAAGCCTAAATTAGCTACGGACCTCCAAAATACACTCTGAACACGCTCCCAACCCCGAAATCACTTATCGGAGCTAACGGAACCATCAAACTTCCATTTCGAGGCCGTCTTCACAATGTTCCAATTGCGGGCAACTTTCCAACACTTAATCTCTCATTTAGAGACTAAGTGTCCCCAAACTCTCCGAAACTCAAAACCGAACATTCCGACAAACCAAAATAGCAAAAATGAACTTAGGGGAAGCAGTTAATAGATCAGGGCGTAAATTCTAAAAATGTCTGGTCGGGTCATTACACTACCACATCTGTGGTTCTTGATGATCCCTCCAAAATCCGCTTCTGCACTTGCGGCATCGCACCTGCGGTCCCCAATCCGCAGGTGCGGAAATACCCAAAGCAGCTGAGATTCTGCAACTTCACAAGTCTCAAAACCTTTCCGTCAACCATCCAAAATTATCCCGAGGACCCCGGGACCTCAACCAAAAGCACAAACATATCCTAATACCTTATTCAAACTTGTTCCATCCATCAAAACACCTCAAACAACATCAAATCACCCAAAACACATCGGATTCAACCCAAACTTTCTAAAATCTTCCGAATTCCTTTTTTGATCAAAAACCCAACCAATCACGCCCGAATAACCTAAAATTTTTCACACACATCCCAAATGACATAACGAAGCTATTGCAACTCTCAAAATTCTATTCCGACCCCTATATCAAAATCTCGCCTATCAACCGGAAATCGCCAAAATATCAACTTCGCCAATTCAAGCATAAATATACTCCGAACCTTCAAAACTCATTCCGATCACACTCCTAAGTCCCAAATCACCTACCGAAACTATTGATTCCATCAAAAGTCATATCCGATCTCTCTAACGTATAAGTCAACATCTTGTTGATTTTTTCAACCTAAACTCACTACAAAGAGACTACGTGTCTCAAAACTTACCAAAACATTTCAGACTCGATCCGACCAACCAGATACCATATAACACAGGTAAACAAAGCATAACAAAGCAAAAACGTAAAAATGGAGCGGTAACTCATGAGACGACAGGTCGGGTCATCACACCGTGCGATCAGCATACTGTGAGAGCTAAGTGCTATAAATCTATTAGGAGTATATAGCCACTCGTCGAGCACAAACCTGCAAGTAGATCATAAAGTATGCAGTACCCTAGATCAAATAAATCACATTTGATATAGTCTCAAAATTTCATATATCATTATTTCTTGTATTTACAATCATAAGTCATAAGTTATAATTGGTGCACCAGTGAATACAAATAAATGAGATTCCATCAATGATCTTCTTCTTCTCATGATTCCCTTAACATTAGTAAGACTACTTTTCTAGATATGCTACGCTAGCCCAAATCTGTGTACATGGTCTTTTAGAAATACACTAAGATAGCTAACATCACACTAAGTCTCAAGTATCTGATCGAAGTCTCTAACGGTATAAAATCTTGAGTTATCATAAAAGCTCTGAGTCTCACACAACAATAAGTTGAGAATGTACTTATGTTAACCCAATTGGTCGACATTAACACACATGGTATGAAACATGTGCTACAATATTTTTTCCCTTTTACCAAAGAGCGTATGTCTTTATCTCATAAAGAATATTGTACATATGATATTTAAACACCATAAGAATCTAAATTTGAGTTCTTTGATCTACAATATCATTTTTAATTCACATCTAGATCACAAGTAGACTAGTTTTATGTTTTTCACCTTAATAACCTTATGTCATTGTTTAAGCGACATTCTGATTTTAAGCAAATAACTCTCAAATTATCGTTATGATAATTTTTCTTAAAATCACGTCTCATCTCCTCACATAACTAAGATAATGAGGCATTTTCCTGTGTGAGAAGGCTAACCTGTTGTCTACTCGGCATACTTATAAAAAATAAACAAAGAATGTACATAACATTCAACAATAAAAATATGTATGTATGTAAATAAACTTTATTGATAATCAAAGAACAACAATTTTGTGAAAAGGGAAAAATAAATAACAAAATAAAGTATCTTATAGTCTGCGCAAATCTTGAGACCTAGTGTGTCTCACAAATGTATCTCTAGACAAAGGCTTGGTCAATGGATATAATAACGTATCTTTTGTAGACACATACTTCACATTCACTACCTTGCGTCTAATCATTTCTCTTGCATAGTTATACTTGATATCTATATGTTTGATTTTAAAATGAAACTTTTGGTCTTTGGTGGAGGATATTGCAGCCTCACTATCACAATAGACTAATACTGCTTCAGTATTTTCAGTGATATCTAATAAGTGCTCCAAGAACTATTTCAACCAAATAGTTTCTTGTGCTGCTGATGTGAGAGCCACGTATTCGATTTCATCGTAGATACTGATACACATTATTGTTTCTTACTACTCCATGATATGACTCCATCACAGAGTAAGAAAATATATCCTGAGGTAGACTTCCTCTCGTCTAGATCTCCTCCATGATCAGCATCACTATATCCAATTAATCGCAGATCATTACCGCCTTGATAACAAAGGGCATAATCAGCAGGTCCCTTCAGATATCTTATGATCCTCTTTACTGCTTGCCAATGTGCTAAATCTGGGTCAGTTTGATATCTACTTACCAAGACAACTGCTTGACTGTTATCAGGTCTAATGCATACCATAACATACATTAGGCTTTCGACTGTGCTCTTATGGAACTTGGCTCATGCTTTCTATCTATTTAAGAGTCTTAGGATACATTTGGCTTCCAAAGGTATGGCCTTTACTGATAGGAGTTTCAACTGCTCTACTATTTTTTATATTGAATCGTTCAAGAACTTTTCTAATGTAATTATCATGTGAGAGATACAATAATTTCTTTGGACGATCTCTTGAAGTCTTAACTCCAAGAATATATGCAGCTTCACCCATATCTTTCATCTCAAATTGAGATGACAACCATGACTTTATCTCGGTTATAAAATCCTTATCATTTCTAGCTATAAATATGTCATCTACATACAATGTTAAAATTACAAGCTAATTTCTTGATCTCTTGGTATAAACGCAATGGTCTTCATCCATCATGGTAAAACTATTGGATATAAGAACATTCTGAAAGTGTATATACCAATGCCTTGAAGATTGTTTGAGGTTATAAATAGACTTAAAAAGTCTACAAACCTTTTGTTCGCGACCCTTTTCAATGAAATACTCAGGTTGTTCCATATAGATTTCTTCATCTAGTTCTCCATTGAGAAAAGCAGTCTTTACATCCATCTGATGTAATTCAAGATCCATGATTGCAACAATTGCTAGAACCAGGCGAGCTGAGTTAAATCGTACAGTAGGCGAGAAAGTCTCTTCGTAGTCTATTCCTTTCTGTTGTGTATACCCTTTCGCCACCAGTCGAGCCTTATATCTCTCAATTGTGCCATCATCCTTGAGCTTAATTTTGAAAATCCATTTTCTCCCAATTTCTTTACATCATTCAGGGAGGTTAACCAGTTCCCAAACATTGTTGACTCTCATAGACTCCAATTCATCTTCTATTGCTTTTGTCCATTTATCCTTAGAAGGGCATGAGAGAGCCTCTTTTACATTTTTAGGCTCGTTTTCTTCTTGTAGGAGCATCATAAATATTCCACCGCCTTCAACATCATATCGCCGGTGGGGAATCTTTTTACAAGAACCATGTCTTATTTGTGATTCATCATTGTTCCCATTTGGATCAATATTGCTCCCACTCGGATCAAGATCATTCATCCTGCTCTCAATTTGTCACAATTATAGCATTTTACTTTAGCAATTTTGACGGACGTCAATTCTTGCCTTTTTTCATCTTTACCCTTTTTGCATGTACTCTTTTTGCATGTTGAGCTGGCTGAGCTTGAGGTGGCCCTCTCTTCTTTCCCCGCTCCTTTTTTTTGAATCTCTCTTGATATTGAAGGTTATTGCCATGTGCAACTCAGTTATTGACATCTTAAGCTAGTTGTTGGTGATGGTTGTTCATGCCATCTTAATCAATTTGAAAGTACAAAATTAGAATGAACTGGACATATCTTGCAGTATTAACGATTCAAATTCAAATCCCATATTAAAAAAAAAATAAAGAAACTAAGATAACTCTATCTTCGAAAATAAAAGTAATAAGCTTTTATTGACTGACCTAATATTGGTTATGATTTAAAATTAGGTTCAGTGTTCATAATTTTCCAAGGTTTGGTATTCTTTCTCATTTGACTAGTTATTGAAATTGCTGGGAATCATCTTCCACCTAAATCTATTGGGAACTACCTTAAATATTGGCTTGGAACAGTGTCATAAATCGATAGTTTTGCTGCAATCATTTTAACTTTTTTCTTTGTTCACCTTTCCTTCCTTTATTAGAGAAGACATTCACTAGTCTAGCCGNGGGGGGGGGGGGGGGAGGGGGGGAGTAATGCAATTGATTGAATCCCAATAGTTTCTATTTTTCTCCCTTTGGAATATAGAATAACTTGTCACGACCCAATTTTCCCTCTGTTGGGTTTCGTGATGGCACCTAGTCTTAAGGACTAGTTAAGCCTAATAATTGCGGAATAACAACGATGAATAATAACATCTAAAATTCTCTTGAAATAGAAATTTTATACAATGAACATATTCCCAAAACCCGGTAGTACAAGTCATAAGCTCTATAGAGTTTTTCGCTACCATTTCTAAACACAACCGTAAGAAAATAAGTAAAGTAGTGAGAATATAAAATAAGAAGGTGACTCCGAAGCCTGCGAAGGCTGCAGCAGGTTTACCTTGAGTCTCCACCGCAACGAATACCTACTATCGATCAATTACCTGGATTTGTACACACAAAAATATACAGAAGTGTAGTATCAGCACAACCGACCCCATGTGCTGGTAAGAGCCTAGCCTAACCTCGCCGAAGTAGTGACAAGGCTAGGATCAGACTACCAAATAAACCTGTGCAAGATAGCGTACAAAATAATAGGAAGCAGATAAAAATCATGGCAACAATGATCAACAAGTGATATAAATAGCAGGCAATAAGGACAACATAATTGTTTCTCAACAAACAATAAATACAAGTACAAATTAATGAAGTCCTTCAGATATAAGTCTTTGCCTTTAAATCTTTCAAGTAATAATCTCTGAGATAATATGTTTTTCAATGAATATATATTTTGAATATATTTCCTACAAATAAATATCTTTCAAATAAGTATCTTTCGAATATAATTCTTTCGAGTAAAGGTCACCTTGTGACGCCTCATTTCATAATCATAATAATATAGGCCTCGACCCACTTTCATATTTTACGGCATCTCGTGGCCATATTTATATTATAACCGCACGGACAACTCACGTGCCATTAAATGAATCCATAATATTTTCCCCGGCACCTCGTGCCTATATCATAATCTGTCATTAATAAAAATTATCATATTTTTCCCGGCACTTTGTGCCCACATGTTTCTGTCGCACATTTCGCAACAACATTCTCATGTTACTCAATTCATAGGGTCCATAACCCAATACAATTAAAAGTGTTCAAAGAGCCTCATTTACTTAATATAAAGTAGAGTATAACTTCCAACTCAATTCAGAAAATCAACAAGAAAAGATGAAGTTATTTTTAGAAATCATTTGATAAATAAAATACTATTTTCAATTAAAGTACAATATTGAATGAATCATTACCTTTAATACGAGAAATCAATAAATTAAAATATAGTAGAAATTCCTTTTTAAGTAAAGTACAACCCCAAACGGTTTAAGGGGATATAGTTGAGAAACTAATTGAATTAAGGATGTAACAATTATTGAAGTTTGAAGTATTGGAATGTATATATATGTATAATTGCAGTGAGATATTGCAAACATTGTAGGTTTTAATACAAAGGATCATAACAATAAAGGAATTCAAACAGTTTAAACACTTGAATTGATAATAACAAATAAACACAGCAGTAGAAAGTGCACGGCATCACCCTTCGTGCGTTTACTCTCTCTCACCAAAATAATACACGGTATCACCCTTCGTGCTTTAACTCTCATCATCACCATAAAATCAATATAATCGGCACAGAATTGTACATTGTGCGGCACAGCATTACTCTTCGTGCTTTACACTTTTCTTCACAAAATCATACACGGCATCACCCTTCGTGCTTTAACACACTTTCTCACAAAATCATGCTTTACACTCTTCCTCATCCAAGCAACAAACACAAGAAATAAGGGCAAGTAAATAAATGAAATCACAATGAAACCCCGGCAAGGGAACAATAGTACAACAATCAAATCCCGGCAAGGAAAAATAATATCAAACAATAATATCCCGGTAAGAGAACAATAGTACAACAATCAAATCTCAGCAAAAGAAAATAATATCAAAATAATAATATCCTAGCAAGGGAACAATAATACAACAATCAAATCCGGGCAAGGGAAAACAATATCAAAATAATAATATCCCAGCAAGGAAACAATAGTACAACAATCAAATTCCGGCAAGGGAAAATAATATCAAAATAATAATATCCTAGCAAGGGAACAATAGTACAAAAATCAAACCCCGGCAAGGGAAAACAATATCAAAATAATAATATTCCGGCAAGGGAACAATTTATACCTCTTTCTCTTTCTTCCACTTTCATTTCATAACTCACTCTAACACTTGAGCCAAATGCTCCAAAGTATGCGATTATCTCATAACCTTTCACAAATTGTATTGTAATTTGAGCCGACGCTCCAAGGGTTCAATTAACCTACTTGCTTTCACATTTTCATAATATAATTTGAGCCAATTCTCTATAATGTTCAACGATTAAATTCTCAACTTGAGCCAATGCTCTATAATGTTCAACAATTAAATTCTCAACTTGAGACAGTGCTTTTTAATGTTCAATTAACAATAATACCTCCACAAGTCATATTCCTCAATGAAAATTATCATATAGTGCATATACAATACAAAACGGAGTCACATTAATCAAAGTATAAGACTCACGGGCATGCTTGACACCAACGTATAGATACTCGTCACCATGCCTATACGTCGTACTCGATAATTAACAAGTAGCAAATAAGACTCAACTCCTATTCCCTCAAGCTAAGGTTAGACCAAACACTTACCTCGCTTTGCAACAATTCAAAATTTCAATAAGCCTTTGCCTCGCGAATTCGTGCCCGAAATCCTCAAATCTTGTCATAAACAATTAAAGATACTCAATACGAATCGTAGGAACTAATTCTATATGAATTTATAAATTTTCCGGATTAAAATCCGAAATTTAGCTCAAAATTTGCCCTTGGGGCCCCCATCTCGAAATCCGACGAAACTCATAAAATCCGACAACCCATTCCGATACGAGTTCAACCATACAAAAATTATTAGATTTTCTCCATTCTTGGTCATTCAAGCTCGGATTTGGGTGATTCCAAAGGAGTTTTTCACGATTTCAATTTGGGTAGTAATATATGACATTGAAGAATATTTGTCAGTAGATTTTCAATATTTGTTTTTTTAAAAAATAGGCAATTTTATGNAAAAAAAAAAAAAGAAAAAAAAAAAAAAAAAAAAAAAAAAAAAAAAAAAAAAAAGAGGATGTGTAATGCTCGACTCTGTAGAAGTTCGATTCTATAGAGGATTAGGATTAGCACTTCAAACTGGACAAATGTCGTAGATCATCTAAAGGACAAGAAGTGACTTCGAAAACGGATAGCATATGCACATTGTCATCCATTAATATCATAAAATTTTACGCATAACTAACTTATACACTATATTTATCATAAAGAAATATACTTTAAAATAGTTATAATAGATAGCTATATTTTGACTTTATAGCAAATACCACTTTCAAACACCATCTCAGCTCTAGCGTCTCTCTGTCCGAAATGCCCAAATCACAAGCGCTGTTTTTTTCATCGCCTGCGTCCAAAAAGATTCAATCTCGACCATCCACTATCCGCTACTATGTCGCTACTGCTTTGTCGACCAGCATTGGAGGTCTAAAATCCTGTCATGCTCTCGCTCCCTTACATCGGCAAGCTTTGTCCTATCCGACAAAAGATCATCGTTGGCCAATGTTTGGCTACGACGAAGGATCTCTCCGACGTGCGTCCTTTCAAGCGTCAAAAGATTTTCCGCCAAGGAAGGCATCTTCACAACTTTCCAGTGACACAAAGATATGCCGCTAAAAAGCAGGTGGACTACCTGTACAGGACAAAATTAGTTTATAATAAATGATCGAATGATAGCGCAATACGTGGAACCGAAGACAAATAAAAAGCACAACCAGTACAGGTAACAACGACTACAATTGACGTCGGGTAGACCTTGAATAGAGCATGATCGACGTAATTACCATCGGATAATATTCAATGAAGAATATTCCCTAGCATTAGATGGGAAGCCGTTGCAGAGAATATTTGCATTTATGGTCTGTCGTTACATGCTCATCAATTGAATCATTTAAGTGGGGTTTGAACCTAAGATCTTGTTTCCCTAGGTATAACTATAAATAACAACTTAACAGCTATTGTAGGACGCAAAATTCTTGGCAAAACTTATGTTGTATTACATTTTCACTCTCGATTAAAACAACTTTATTTGCTTTTTATATTGTTCTTGTTTCTGTCCTCGGACACGCTATTTTCGTAGCCAGGCTTGCCATCTTTTTTGATCTTAATCGTTGAGTTTTATTTTTAATCTTGTTTATTCACCATTTTTTGATCAAATCAGTTCGCGTGTCTATAAACTACGTAACAAATTCAACAGTATTATTTTACGGATAAACACAATATATAATGTCTGCTAAAAATTTAACTACACCTGATATCCACCTCAAATTAAACAATACTAGTTTGCCATGCTTAAGACTTAAATTAAGGTGGGAAGATGTACTAATACTCCATCAGTTTCAAATTAATTTTCATGTTTCGCTTTTTAAGAGTTAGTTTGATTAATCTTCTGTTTCGCTTTTTAAGAGTTAGTTTGATCAATCTTCAAAACTAAATTGGTTAGAACTCTATATCTTAAAACTAAATATTAGATATATAAAAACCGTACAAAAAAGTATTATGAGTTATAATTTTTTTCATATCAATAAAATGAAAAGATACATTTTAAAATTTAAAATATTAATTAAAGTTCACACAAAACGTGACTCTCAGAAATAGAAATATAACAACAAAAAATACTATAAGTTGTAATTTGTTTGATGTGAAGACATGATTATGTACTCGTTGGGTCGTGGGTACCGGTAAATTAGTGTCTGTTTCTTACCATTATTTAACGCAAACTAATATAAATAGCTTGTTGCGCTTGCCCATTAACTTATTAAATCGTCTTTAGGGAAGGAAACGTTTTTGTCACAAGACGTAAGAATCATACTAATAATTTGCAAATTCCTACCAGAATACAAATTAGCAGGGTCCCACTCCAACCATTTTAGAGAACAAACCTTAAACACTGGCCCGGGGCATATTTTATAAAACCGAAAGTTGTTTTCTCTTTTCCTTTACTTTTCTTTTCCATCACTCTTCAATTAACGAATAACTGTGATTGTTTACCTTTAAAATTTGTCTAAAGTATAAGAGTGCAATAATTTTTTATGTTGCTTTGCTTTCAAACTGTGACCCATACGTTAACAAAAAAAAATTAAAATAAAATTTATGTGCTAATTTAAATCAGGAATTCTGTCAGCTATGATGCCGTAATAATTCTCACATTAATATAATAATGATACTCAAACAAAGGGCTCGCCAACAAATACCGTAAAAATTGAAGCCAACTGCAATAAAAAATCAAATTTACTTGACAAAACATATATTGATATAAAAATATCAAAATTAGGCTTTGTTGGAATGCAACTTTTTTCTTTTTTGATTACACATAGGGTAGTCAGGGGAATTATGGGATTACAAGATGAAAAATCGAACTCTCATCAGTAATTAAAAGTAAAAATTCAAGCAACCAACCAGTAAAATTACTAAGATTATCCAAAACGAAAATTATGAAAATAAGATTTAGGTTGATGGAATCGACCTTCACCAACCAAGTGAACTTTTAAGACTACCCAAAGAGCGAAACTGCAAAAACCAACACACATCACCGAGAAACTCCACAAAACTTATGTTTTAATCCTCTCACGTGAGATTTTCTTAGAAGAAATTATCCTTGCTAGGGCTTATATTTTATAAGAAGGAGATTTCAACGAAAAAGACAATTTTCTTTCGGGAATTCACTGGTCGCGTTGGGAGCTAGCATGTGAGTTTTAGAGCTTCAGGTAATGAGATTGCGTTGGTTTAGAAACGTGTACTTTGAATATGCATTTTTGGATACTTTTGCTAAGATTAATAATAGCAAAAAGGAAGATAATGATTAGTAGTCATAATAAAAAGACAATTACTATTGGAATTATAAATTATTCAATGCATGAAATTTTCCGTAGAAGGAATTTGGATATTCTGGCAGTATATCTACTCCTATTGCATATCATGGTGTATTCAATTGCATAAGGAGGATTATAGTCATCATTACCCTATATTAAAGATTAAGAGGGTGTTTGGCTAAGCTTATGTTATCTAGGTTTCGACACTGCTGGATTTATAAGCCACTGTATTATTTCTTTTCTAATTTATACTTTGTGATTATTATGTCGGAACATGAATACATATATATGGTGTTTGATTTGTGGAATAATAATATTCAATTCTAAGCTTGAAAGTTAAAGAAATTAAGATTTGACCTGATTTGCATAATTGACCTTGTTAAACTAATATTTTGTATAGATTGAGGCTATTAAGACAATTTGTTGGTGTTCTAGACGTTGCAAAGTCGGAGAACTTGTCGTTAGCGAGGTAAGTGAGACTTTAAGCTTTGATACTTGCTTTTTTAAAACCTCGTTTTTAAAAATGTATTTTCTCTGCCTGGTCCATGCGTTGGGACAAGTGTGCGTTTGGCAGAATCGGTAGTCTTAGACTAGCCACAATTGCAAATATATTATTTTATAAAAAACAAATACAAAAAAAATTATTTTTATAAGTTGTTTGATGGCGTGATACGGCTGTGTGCCATGATATTGAGTTTGATATGGCTGTGCGCCATGATATTGAGTTTGATACGGCTGTGCGCCATGATATTGAGTTTGATACGGTTGTGCGCCATGATATTGAGTTTGACACGGCTGTGCGCCATGATATTGAGTTTGATACGGCTGTACGCCATGATATTGAGTTTGATACGGCTGTGTGCCATGATATTGAGTTTGATACGGCAGTGCGCCATGATATTAAGTTTGACACGGCTATGCACCAAGATATGAGTTTGATACGGCTGTGCGCCATGATATGCCTTATACCTCATCTGAGCATTGTTGTATACCTTTTGATACAATTGGGTCATTGTGTATGCTTCAGTAGCATTGCGTATGCTCTGTTACATATTTCGAGGCATTGTGGAGTCGTTGTGAATTTATAGAGGTATTGGTTAATTTTTTTCACTGCAGTTATAGCAAGCTCTTAGTGTGTAATGGGTTGAGATATGTTTGTTCTTGTTAGGTAATTATTATTAACTTTGTTGATACCCATTGTCACACCTCCTTTTTTACACACCTACCCCGAAGGATAATGTATAATTGAGTTTTTTTCCAATTTAAGTGACATTATTCGAAATAGGATTATATATTTATTTTAGAGTCGCCACTTGGGAAAAGATTGACTTTTGGTGTCCCAAGTCACTGGTTTAACTTAAATCCCAAAATCGAGGAAAATTTTGACTTCTCAGTTGGAGTTTGCGAACCAAAAATTCTGAATAAGGAATTCTGTTGACCCGAGGGAAGGTGTTAGGCACCCCCAGATCCCGTGGTTCTAGCACGGTCGCTTAAATTATTATAATTCGCTAAACATCTGATTTTAATACATGTTTTAACTTATGTGCTTTTTAACTTAAAACCGATTTTATTATTATTTTTAAAGAGAATTGCAACATCGTGAAAACGTGTCTCAAACCACGTCACATTAATGCACCCGTGGTTGTTGACACATTTCGACTTTGTTGAGATTTGGATCTGGGTCACATAAATGCGCACCCGAGTTTAGGAAGGTACATTATTAAAATACGCGCCTAAAGAGACTAACGCGTTATTATCTTAGGGGAAGACCGTGAAATTCGCTAAACGGCCCATCCCGAATTCTAAGTATTTTTATATAACCATTTGTCGAGGGACCGTGATTTATTTATTTTATTTAGCGAGGCTCATCTCGTTTTATTATTAAAAGGCAATCCTAAAGCAATCTATAATTTTCTATTTATTATTTATCTCTAAAAAGGGGTAATTAATTTACATTTATAAATTCAAGCTTCGAATTCAAGTCCGAATTCAAACAAAAGGGAGGACCCTCTTAATTTGAACCCGCCACCTAATTCAAAACCCAAATTTATATTTGCGAATTAATCCCCATATTCCTATATAATCCTTAAAGGGTTTTAATTTCAGTATTTGGGCCTAGGATCCAGTAGGTAAATCTGCCGTATTACAGGTCTATCAGTCATGACCTGAGATGCGGGCTAAGTACTTGGGCTCAACCTGAAGAAATCAGGCCCAAAAGTCCAACTGTTAAGGTATATGAGCGACTTGGGCCTGCCCTGACCTTCCTGCTTATTTGTCTCAACAACGTAGCCCAATGTGCTGAACATAACAACACTTAAACAAGTCTAGAAATTATATTCAGCTGATCACGTAATGGTTAACAAGGTATTATTTGTGTATTGACTATTTCATAATTCCTTTTATTTATGTGTAACGCAATTATTTATCTGCGAGTCACACATTAACACTCAACAAATTAGGTGTCCTAAAACATTGATTATTTCCTGTTTGTTCATGATCTGAATATCTAAGTAAGGCCTAGCAGTAACAAGCAATACATGGACTTGCGTTTTTAATTTTCAGCGAGCTACAATCAATCTAATATTCATCAGCTGAATCACAATACTTTACTTCTTCATGTGTGACTTATTCTAAAACATGCTGTGAACACTTTAACTCCAACAGCATTTATTCATTCAGAAATTAATCCATACTTACAAAATTGATGAAACAGCGTGCAATCAATATCGATCTTAACAATTCAATAAGGTAGAAATATCCAGATTATTTACATTCCAATTGTGCTACTACATAATCTAACACTTGATCCAATATGTACATAAGTGAACTAATAGGACAAATATGCAAGCAATATGTCATTTCTTCAATAGTGTGAATACAACCAGTGATTTAGTTCTTCACGTATCACTTGAGAATGAAGAATACCTGGAATTGAAACAAAGTAGAGGTGAGGAATCAGCTGAAATAGGGCAGAACAACAAGCAATTCAGCAGTGAATTATCGAGTTAACACTACTCTCAAGCCCCCAGGAACAATGTCAAGAGATTTCCAGCAGTTAATAGCTAGCAAACGACCAAAATCCTAACTGAATAAGCCAGATTTAGACTTGACAATGACTCCAGAAGTTTAAAAACTTCAGCTATTGCAAAAACAGGACAATTCAAGCCATTTTGGATCTCAAATGAGAAAAATTCTAACTGAGATTTGGATTTCTGAAAGTATTACAAGGAGACTTCAATAAGCAGTATTTTTTTTGTTTTTGGGAAGGAATTCAGATCTAAGAGAAGTATTTTTTGGACTGCAGAACTTCAGATTTAATTATTCGAATTTAAAATCAAATTTTAGAGCTTAAACCTATAGAAAATGTGTATTGGGGGGATTCAGAAGCTGGAAGTTTTCAGGGATTTTCAGATCTCTAAACTTGTAAAAGAAGGCATTAGAGGTGCCTTTTATAGGCAAGGAGGGGCAGGAATGTTCTGGAACTTATTCACCCATTTTCAACTTCTTTTTAATTTCAGAAATTAGTCCATAATCCCTAAGATCCTGACTTGTTGCTCAAGTTATGGCCACTAAGCTATTGAAATGTACACTAAGGCCCTATTCTAGAATGATCTAGGGTGTTCTAGTCTGAACTACAGCATTCTAACCCATTTTAAGTACCTAATTACCCTTAAACTAATCCTAAAATTACTAACCTAACAAACTAACTCTAAAACTAGCTAACCCTATTTCAAGCTAACCAAGGTTAATCAATCAAGGGTTAGCTTACTCAGCTATATCCAAACAAACAGTAGAAAACCTAATAATCGAATTAAGTAATGATTCAGATCAACATGAAACTGATTATATAGGAAAAAAATCACTCACTAAACTAAACAACTAGAGGACAATTACAAATCAAATAATGATTCAGCAAAATTAGAATAATCTTGAGGAAACACAAGATTGAGAATTATTATAGTCCAAATAGTCAATGACCTTGAACTTCTAAAAACTAGGGTTTTGGGTCAATTTTCAATCTGAAATTGGAAGCTTTTGGTGAGGATTTGAGAGGAACCGAGGCTAGATATGGAAAGAGGTGGAGGAAAGGAGCCTAGGGTGTATTTTTGGTCGGATTTGGACAAAGTAGCGTTTTGGCCGGAAAATTTCGGTTAAAGATTCGAGGAGAATGGTATGGATTCTAAGGGAATTATTTTGGGGGTTGGAAAGAGGACGAGAAGAAGAGTTTGTGGCAAAATTTTGGGGTGATTTGGGGCTTCGCCGCAACCGGCGGCGATTTCCGACTGGCGGATTAAGGCGGAGACACGCTGAGGACGATGGTGTTATAGGCAGAGAGGGTGTGTACGAGGATGATGGCATTTGGTCGCTAGGGTTTGAGATTTTTGAGTCACTTTTATCTAAAAATTAAAATCAACTGGGGCCGATGGATTAGAGAAGATCAATGGCCAGGATCCACAGATGAGAAACGGCGTGGTTGGACCGGATCAGGGGTATGGCTGGGCCATTCTGGACGTTTTTTTTTATTTTTGGTTTGGGCTACACGAAATTGGCCCAAACATTTTTGCCAACCCTTGCTTTTATTTTATTTTCTTTTATTTGTTTTCTTCTTTTGTTTTTTGTACTTTATTTATTTATTTTTTCTGAATTTTCTGATTTTATTAAAATCAAAAACTAAAGACCCAATATTAAATCTATGATTACACTAATCAATTTCCAATATTAACTAATTCTTAAACCAAACAAATGTAAAAAATATTATTTTTTTCTCTTATTTTAGCAATATTAATTAACTAGTAAGAATAAAAATATAAAAATCGAATTCTAAATGCAAACACAATATTTTTGTACCTTTTTATGAATTATAGCAACTAAAAATGCATATAAAAATGCAAACAAGACACAAAATCATGCAATTAATTCCTAAAAATTCAAATAATAAAAGAAAAATTCTAATTCTAATGAATTTATAGGAGTAAATTAAGCGTGGCAAAAATAACGTGCTCACAGCTGTCCCTCTTTGCTCGAAGATACGAAGGGTTTTCGGGCAAAGATAAATGAGCACTATAAAGGATTTTTGCCCGCTCGGCACTCCATGAGAAGCATTTTGAAAACTGTCTGACCGAGCCCTGCTTCGGAGGTTGCCTATATATCCTTGGCTATAAAGGAATCACGTCAGTGTAGTTCTGAAAAGTTTGGTAGCTGGGACTACCAGGAGCTGTGATTGTCACTGCTGTTGCTGCTGCTACTTCTTGCTGACCTCCTTATTACACCAAAAGGAAAATCAAAGCTAAGCTAACAATGCTTATCAACTATGAGTTACAAGATTCCTATCTATAATTCTCTTGAAACATGATCTTGAGTCTTAGCTGATTTTGCTGTGGACTTCGATCTGAATCTTGATGCTCGTAATTTGTAGGTTTTACTTCTTCATGCAGCATTGGGTCAAAACAGGGTCAGCGGAGCTTGTGACTTCGATAAGATTTTGAGCAATCCACGCCCTTGCTTGCTTCACATTTGAGTTTATCTCTTTTTGTTCTTTTCTTCTTTTCTTGATTCTGGATTGAGATTTATTCCATTGGTCATCTCGTACCTTGTGTTTTGAGGTCAACCTTCTTAAGATATCAAAACAAACAAACGAACGAAATTTTTTTGCCCTAATTTTCACTAAGAAAATTTTGTGAGCTGCAACACATATCTAAGCCATCAAATTAAGATTGTGTAGGGAGATCCTCGGCTTTTTGGCTGGGATTGGGAAGAAAAAGCTCTTCGGTTTTTTGGCCGGGGATCCTCGATTTTTTTGCCGGGATTTGGAAAGAAAAAGCTCCACGGTTTTTAGGTCGGGAGATCTTCGATTTTTGGCCAGGATTTTGAAAGAAAAAGCTGCTCGGTTTTTTGGCCGAGAAGTCCTCGGTTTTTTGGCCGGGATTTGGAAAGAAAAAGCTCCTTGGTTTTTTGGCCGGGAGAACCTCGGTTTTTGGCTAGTATTTGGAAAGAAAAAGCTCCACGGTTTTTTGGCTGGGAGATCCTCGATTTTTTTGGCGGAATTTGGAAAGAAAAAGCTCCTGATTTTTTGGCCGGGAGATCCTCGATTTTTTGGCCTGGATTTGGAAAGAAAAAGCTCCTCGGTTTTTGGCCAGGAGATCCTCGGTTTTTTGGCTGGGATTTGGAAAGAAAAAGCTCCACGGTTTTTTGGCCGGGAGATCCTCGATTTTTTGGCCAGGATTTGAAAAGAAAAAGCTCCTCGATTTTTTGGTCGGGAGATCCTCGGTTTTTTGGCCGGGATTTGGAAAGAAAAAGCTCCTCGGTTTTTTGGCCGGGATTTCGAAATAAAAAGCTCCATGGTTTTTTGGTCCAGAGATCCTCGGTTTTTGGCCGGAATTTGGAAAGAAAAAGCTCCTCGATTTTTTGGTCAGGAGATCCTCGATTTTTTGGCCGGGATTTGGAAAGAATAAGCTCCTCGGTTTTTTGGTCGGGATTTGGAAAGAAAAAGCTCCATGGTTTTTGGCCGGGAGATCCTCGGTTTTTTGGCCAGAAAAAGCTCGTCGGTTGTTTTTTGGCCGGGAGATCCTCGATTTTTTGGCCGGGATTTGGAAAGAAAAAGCTCCTCGCTACCATGATTTGTTTCTATTTTCATTTCTTTTCTCCTTTTTTTTCTTCTTTTTTTATTATTTTATATTTTCCTTTTTATTTAGCAAAACGCATGAAAGAATTTTGGGGAAACTTCCTTTTTGGTCGTTTCCTGCTGCAAAGCTGTTTTAGCGCTTGCGCATTTCATTTCTTTTGGGCTGCACCTACTTCTTGCACGGTTGCTCTAAATAAGACCTGTTTTCAACAAAGAAAAATTTGTTAGCTTGAAATGGTGGTTGGTTTTGTGGACTTGATCATCCCAATTGCTTGATCCCGGCCCCATTTCCGTTGAGAACTTTTCTGCCTGCTGGCCTCAAGGGTGAATTGCCTTTTAAACCAGCAGGATTCAACTCTCAGGATTTCATTATGACTCGTTCGTGTGGGCTCTGGCCTTTTCATTTTATTCTGCCCTTGGGATCTCTGCCTTTGACTTTCTTTCTTTTCAAATGTCTTTACTTTGAAAGCATCAACCACTATGGTCAGTTGGGGTTGGCCTGACGCACTCGCTGAGATTGGGCATTTTCTTTGACTCTTGCCAGGCGGAGCCCTGTGAAACCGGTCCTGCCACCTTTTCCTTGTAATAGTTATGGAATCAGAGTTAAGCCGAAAGGCATTCAAAGAAAAGTATGCAAAAGGCAAGCATATGAGTTTAAAAAGAAGCGTCCCTTTCGGGGGGAAAGAAGGACTTATCTGGGGTGCATGCTGGCTTCAAATGAACACGACATGCTTCTTGGACTGGATGCCCGACCCACAAAAACTTTCCAGCTTCTCGTGAATCTACTGACCCGCCTTTCAAAACCAGGGAACCTTTCCAGGACTTTTTTAGTGGTGAGATGTCTTCTTTTCTTCCGACAACGCCCTTTGCGGGTTTTCACCAATTGACCTCTCTCATTTCTCTTCTCACCGTCGCCTGATAGTGCTCTTTGCGAGTTTTCACTACACGGACTCTCTCATTTTCATTTTCTCTACTCACCATCGCCTTATGGTGCCCGAAGGTATTCACCGATAAGACTCTCTCATTTTATTTCTCTCAATTTGAATTGTATCATATTCCAACAATGACATTTTCCACTTCCTTGCCTTTGCCAATTGATCGGAAGGACTTGGACATGGTCTTTGGGGTAAAAAGGATTTTGGGTGGAACTACAACTTTGGAACTGTTTCAGCGGATTCATAACCGAACCATCATACCATCTGCCCCAGTTTCAATTTTTGGGGAAATTGGGATTTTTGTTTTGGTGTGACTGAACCTCAACGAGAGGCTGCCTACGTATCCTTTCGGAATCAAGTCAAACGTAGTTCAGGCAAAACATTGTTTCTTGTTTTTTTTTTGTTTTTGTTTTTGTTTTGTTTGTATTTTCTTTCTTTTCTTTTCTTTTTCTTTTATTTTTATTTTCTTTTATTTTTTATTTTTCTTTTTCTTTTTCTTTTTCTTTTATTTTCTTTTTTCTTTTTCTTTTCTTTTATTTTTCTTTTTCTTTTCTTTTTGTACTTCCGGGTTCCAAAGAGGGTAATCAAAGAAGCGTAGCTGGCTCAAAGGGTTTACGAAGGATTGATAGTGTTTGGGGCAGCGGGAAGGAAAGCCTTCGTCATCTCAATTACACAAAAGCCATCGCCCCAGGAGGTCTAGACATAGTACCTTTTTACTGCATTCGCATTGACTGCTGCTTCAGGATCATTTCCTTCAATGTCTCCCAGATACAGTGCTCCTCTCAGAAATATTTTCCAGATGATGTATGGACTCTTCCAACTAGGAGCGAGTTTTCTTTTTGCTTCCTGGTGATGAGGAAGAATGCGCCTTAACACCAGTTGTCCTATTTCAAGATTCTTGGGCCGCACTTTCTTGTTGTAAGCATGGGCCATTCTTTGTCGGTACAAATATCCGGGTGTTCCCTGAGTACAACACACTCTTTTGTTGTAATGTACGCGAACCAATTTTCCTTCAATTGTTCCAATTCTTTGTTTTATTTTCTCGAGGTTACCTTCTTTGCATTTCGACTCGAATTCTGAAAGAGTTTCGGGATCTAGGCATGAAGTCCGCAAGCATGTCATGTTATTTAAAGCTGCATTATTAGAACTAAAAGAAGAAATGAAGGAGAAAAATAGCAAAATCAAAAAATCAAAAATGGACGATGAAATATTGATTTCATTTTTTGGAATTTTGAAGATAACAGGATTCACATTCGGGAATTTAAAGACAAGAAACTACAAGAAACATTCGAGTTACACCCTGAAATAACTCGGGATGCAGAAACAGTGGCAGGGCTAGTCTACCGGGATTCCCACTTGATCAGGAATGGCGTAGCCTTCCAGTTTGGAGTTTAGCATTTGGTCCCATGTAGAGCACCTCAGCAGTGCTAGTACCCTCTCCCGGCTGGACCATGTGGGTTTTGTAGAGCATTTTCCTCATTGCTACACGTATTTCCTCGATGTCTTCAGCCATGGCAACCTCATCATCTTCCTCTTTACTGTACTTAGGCTTGACAAAAGTTTCGGCCATTTTTTGAAAGAAAACTTCTGCTTTCTCAGCACTCACAGGCTTCTTAGGCAAGAAATGCCTTCTGGTGGCATTGTTTACCTCCTCTACATTTGAATATTTCTCAATAGGGGAATTTTCTAGCAGCTACTCCAAGATCTCTCTACCCTTGTATGTAACCACTATCTGATGATAATTCCATGGTACAACAGCAGGGTTGGTCATCGGCTTCTGTGGTACGCGTCCAATAACCACTGGCTCATTCAGCCGAGATGGCTTAATTGTCCCCCTTACCACATAGGCCTGCTTGGGTACGTACATTTGTGTTCCTTGTTTCAAATCAGCTTTCTTTTCTAGTTCTGTCTCGGTGATTTTGCTCTTCTTTTCCCTTTTCTGTTGCTTCGGGTCCACCTCGGGCTTTCTTTTTGCATCGGCAATAGCAATTATAGCTTTTAAGACTGGATCGAATTCTCTGTCCTCACAGATCATCTTGATTACTGGCCCGTTGTTGTGAGCGAGCAGCGGGTTATTGGTCACATTTGGGACATCCTCATCCCTCAACACAATTTCCCTTGCTCTATTAAATTCTCCACCGCTTGTTTCAGAGACCAACAGTCATTTTTATGATGGCCCTCTGCCCCTGATTGGTATGCACACCTGACACCAGCTCTGTAGGCAGGCGATGTCGGGTTTTGTCTGTTCTGAGGAACCGGCTGCAATAGACCCATTTGGACAAATTTCGGGAATAGATTAGAGTAAGATTCACCAATTGGGGTAAAGTTTGGTCTCTTGGGTGGTTCCCAGGGACGGAAGTTATTATGCGGAGGTCGAGGATTATAGTGGTTCTGGTGGGGAGGCTGATTTCTTGGGAATGGAGGTTGATTTCTGTTGGCATGCGGTTGCGGTCGGGCGAAGGGTTGAGCGTTCATGACCGCATATGGTTGTGGAGCATAGGACATTTCTTGATGAGGGTAATAATGCTGAGGGGTTCTTTTCTGAAAATATGGGTCTAGGAGTGCGGTGTCTTCTCGCACTCGAAGCTGCCATGGACGTTTCTCTTTCATCCTACACTTTGCCATTCCTCCAGAACCGCCTTGGATGGATTGGGAGGTTGCTCTAATAGCTGATTGGCTCAAAATTCTGCCTGTTTTCAGTCCATTCTCCACCATTTCTCCGATCTTTATTGCCTCTGCGAAAGGTTTACCCATGGCAGACATCATATTTTGAAAATAATCTGCTTCTTGGGCCTGCAGGAAGACAGTGACCATCTGGACCTCATCCATTGGAGGCTTCACCCTTGACGCCTGTTCGCGCCACTTAATTGCATATTCGTGGAAACTCTCTGAGGGCTTTTTCTTTAGATTCGCCAGGGAGTTCCTGTTTGGGCAATGTCTATGTTATACTGAAATTGTCGAAAAAAGTCTCGGGCCAGATCATCCCATATATGCCAACGTGAGACATCTTGATCTATATACTACTCCGAAGCAATGCCAGTTAAGCTTTCCCCGAAATATGCCATCAACAACTCTTCTTTGCCACCAGCTCCCCGTAACTGATTGCAATACTTCTTCAGGTGAGCAATGGGGTCGTTGTGCCCGTCGTACTTTTCAAATTTTGGTGTTTTAAACTCTGACGGCAAATGCACATGCAGGAACATACATAGGTCTGTACAGGAGATGCTCTTCTGCCCACTCAAGCCTTGCATATATTTTAAGCTTTGCTCGAGACTCCTCATTCTCTTTGCCATTTCATACTGTTCTGGGGCTTTGGGGTTTTGTCCTGTTCTGGTGTAAGCTCATGTGGTGGCTGAGAGTAGGTGTATTGAGGATAATGAGGAGGGTCAGTTTGAAAAATGGGATTCTGGAATGTGAAGACTGAGGGGTCGAAAGCATGCTTCGATTATGACGGTTGGGTTGTTGCAGAGGATGGTGGAGCTGTGAAAATGTTGGGAGCAATTCCAGACGGGAACACCTGAGGGTGAGCCTCAGAGGGTGTTCCGAAGAAGTTGGCGGTCATAGTGGGTTGCCCTAGAGGGATATTTCGGTGGCTGATAGGGACAGTGGTAACACCTCCAGATCTAGGGAATAACTCCGGGAATCCGGGGATAGTGCTTGGGGGTTCCTTTCCTTTGTTCCAAGCATCCCACATTTCCATTAATCGCCGGTGCAATATCCGATTTTCTTCAGCTGTGAAGGATTTAGAGGCCGGGACCCAAGAGATTGGTCTGTCTTCGGGTATGGGGGATTGCAGGCAGGGTAATTTCAAATGACATATCTGTACTTCCTTTTGATCAGGTGAAATATCGGTGTGAGGCCAGCTTACGACAAACCAACCACGGTTTGTAAAACAGTCAGCTAGATATTGACAGCAACAACAGTTAGTGTGAAACAAGTAACAGATAGGTAACCACATTGGAGTGCGATACACCTATACAGTTAAATGAATATCTACATGTTTGCTTCGGTTGCATGTGTCATCCCGACTTTTCTCTTATTCCTTTTCTCTTTTCTTTCTCTTTTTGTTTCGTTTTCTCTCATTTTCTTTTCCCTCTATTTTTTCTTTCATTTTCTGTTTTTCCTTTTCTTTTGCCATGATTTTTCTCCCGATACCTTTTCTTCCTTTGTGTTTCTTTTTATCTCTTGTTTTTCCTTTGTTTATTTCCCTCGTATTTCCTTTGTTTTGATTTTGATTTTTGTTTTTGTTTTTTTTTTGAAAGAAAGACTTCTAAAAATTTATTTTCTTTTTATTGGAACTTTGGAAATTTTAGAAGTAAAAAGAAATATTTTTGTTTGAATTTTCATTCATTTTCTCTTTTTCTAACACGAAGGAAAAATATTTTTTTTTTTGGGATTTTGACTCATCCTGCAAATTTATTTAAAGTGATTTAATGAATTATGGTAAAGTGGCTAATTTTCAAAATTTTATTTAAGAAAACAAAGACTCGGTTTTGCATATACAACCTTTCAGCACTTCTGGGAGGAAGATTTTAAGGCTCTGCCCGAAAACCATTTAAAAATGACTCAGGGTGGCTATTCTTGCAAAAATAGCCTTCCGGCGCCCTTTTGGGGACATTCGGCTTATTTTAAAACAAGAATGGCATCATCCGATTTATTTTGACAAAAAATTAAAATTTTGGTATTTTTGGCTATTCTTTGCAAAAGGGTGGTTGGACCCGATGAGGGTTGCCTACGTATCTCACATCCGGTGAGAATCAAACCAGCGTAGTGTGGGCAGACTTGTCAAAATCAAAACTATTTTGACCAACAATTGTCTTTCTGTTTTTCAAATATTTTCTCTTTTTTTTTAATCATTTTTCCAAAAATCCGGCAGCATTTCGATACTATTTGAGTATTGGGGCTCTTTCAAACAAATGATTTTCCTCACTTAGTCCTAACACTGCTATTTTTCACAAATTTTCACTTATTATATACAAGCCGGTCAACATGCACAACCGAGCAAATAAATGCGCAAGTAGCACGTAAGATGCATCAAGATGGTCAATTCATTTCGGGTCACCTGTCCTAGACGGACCCAACCCCTGTGTTGAGTCCCCTAAGTCAAATGCACATGATACAAACAAACTTCCTATTAGGGATCCAGCATGAGGTCGAGTTATTCTAGGTTCAAAACTTGGGTATATGTTCTAGATTGTTTACCCGAGCGGACAACTCGAGTCGAGGAGGGGGCTACATACCGGGGACCCGCGGATCGTCTGGCTTAGTAACTTGTCCGACCTCTTCCTTATTTCAAGGTATGACACTAACAGAATAGGGAGTCTCAACCAGTAAGCACATCCCAGAGGTGAGAAGAGAAGGGTTTCGGCACAGTTTTATATATACAATTCAGATAATATCAAAGCGGTAAAACACTTAGCACATTTAGCATGAAACATGCAGGAAAATCAAACAAAGACAAATATAATAATTATATTAAGCTAGAATCTTGAACCCTGAATCGGAATTCTGGGTTCGTTTCCCCAACAGAGTTGCCAGAGCTGTCACACCTCCTTTTTTACACACCTACCCCGAAGGATAATGTATGAGGGAGTTTTTTCCAATTTAAGTGACATTATTCGAAATGGGATTATATATTTATTTCAGAGTCGCCACTTGGGATAGGATTGGCTTTTGGTATCCCAAGTCACCGGTTTAACTTAAATCCCAAATCGAGGAAAATTTTGACTTCCCAGTTGGAGTTTGCGAACCAGAAATTCTGAATAAGAAATTCTGTTGACCCGAGGGAAGGTGTTAGGCACCCTCGGATCCCGTGGTTCTAGCACGGTCGCTTAAATTATTATAATTGGCTAAACATCTGATTTTAATACATATTTTAACTTATGTGCTTTTTAACTTTAAACCGCTTTTATTATTATTTTTAAAGAGAATTGCAACGTCGTAAAAATGTGTCTCGAACCACGTCACATAAATGCACCCATGGTTGTTAACACATTTCGACTTTGTTGAGATTTGGACCTGGGTCACATAAATGCGCAGCCGAGTTTAGGAAGGTAAATTTTTAAAATACACGGCTAAAGAGACTAACGCGTTATTATCTTTGGGGAAGGCCGTGAAATTCGCTAAACGGCCTATCCCGAATTCTAAGTATTTTTATATAACCATTTGTCGAGGGCCTGGCGATTTATTTATTTTATTTAGCGAGGCTCATCTCGTTTGATTATTAAAAGGCAATCCTAAAGCAATCTATAATTTTCTATTGATTATTTGTCTCTAAAAAGGTGTAATTAATTTACATTTATAAATTCAAGTTTCGAATTCAAGTCCGAATTCAAACAAAAGGGAGGACCCTCTTAATTTGAACCCGCCACCTAATTCAAAACCCAAATTTATATTTGCGAATTAATTCCCATATTCCTATATAATATTTAAAGGGTTTTAATTTCAGTATTAGGGCCTAGGATCCAGTAGGTAAATCTGCCGTATTACAGGTCTATCAGTCATGACCTGAGATGCGGGCTAAGCACTTGGGCTTAACCTGAAGAAATCAGGCCCAAAAGTCCAACTGAGCGACTTGGGCCTGCCCTGACCTTCCTGCTTATTTGTTTCAACCACGTAGCCCAATGTGCTGAACATAACAACACTTAAACAAGTCCAGAAATTATATTCAGCTGATCACGTAATGGTTAACAAGGTATTATTTGTGTATTGACTATTTCATAATTCCTTTTATTTATGTGCAACGCCATTATTTATCTGCGAGTCACACATTAACACTCAACAAATTAGCTGTCCTAAAACATTGATTATTTCCTGCTTGTTCATGATCTAAATATCTAAATAAGGCCTAGTAGTAACAAGCAATACATGGACTTGCGTTTTTAATTTTCAGCGAGCTACAATCAATCTAATATTCATCAGATGAATCACAACACTTTACTTCTTCATGTATGACTTATTCTAAAACATGCTATGAACACTTTAACTCCAGCAGCATTTATTCATTTAGAAATTAATCTATACTAATAAAATTGATGAAACAACATGCAATCAATATCAATCTTAACAGTCCAATTAGGTACTTGTCCAAATTATTTACATTCCAATTGTGCTACAACATAATCTAACACTTGATACAATATGTACATAAGTGAACTAAATAGGACAAATATGCAAGCAATATGTCATTTCTTCAATAGTGTGAATACAACCAGTGATTTAGTTCTTCACGTATCGCTTGAGAATGAAAAATACCTGGAATTGAAATAAAGTAGAGTTGAGGAATCAGCTTAAACAGCGCAGAACTGCAAGCAATTCAGCAGTGAATTATCGAGTCAACACCACTCTCAAGCCCCCAAGAACAATGTCAAGAGATTTCCAGCAGTTAATAGCTAGCAAACGACCAAAATCCTAACTGAATAAGCCAGATTTATACTTGACAATGACTCCAGAAGTTTAAAAACTTCAGTTATTGCAAAAACAGGACAATTCAAGCCATTTTGGATCTCAAATGAGCAAAATTCTAACGGATATTTAGATTTCTGAAAGTATTACAAGGAGACTTCAATAAGCAGTTTTTTTTTTGGTTTTTGGAAAGGAATTCAGATCTAAGAGAAATATTTTTTGGACTGCAGAACTTCAGATTTGATTATTCGAATTTGAAATTCAAATTTTAGAGCTTAAACCTATAGAAAATGTGTATTGGGGGAATTCAGAAGCTGGAAGTTTTCAGGAATTTTTAGATCTCTAAACTTCTAAAAGAAGACATTAGAGGTGCCTTTTATAGGCAAGGAGGGGCAGGAATGTTCTGGAACTTATTCACCCATTTTTTTCCTCTTTTTATTTTAGAAATTAGTCCATAATCCCTAAGATCCTGACTTGTTGCTCAAGTTATGGCCACTAAACTATTGAAATGTACACTAAGGCCCTATTCTAGAATGATCTAGTGTGTTCTAGTATGAACTACAACATTCTAACCCATTTTAAGTACCTAATTATCCTTAAACTAATCCTAAAATTACTAACCTAACAAACTAAATCTAAAACTAGCTAACCCTAGTTCTAGCTAACCAAGGTTAATCAATCAAGGGTTAGCTTACTCAGCTATATCCAAACAAATAGCAGAAAACCTAATAATCGAATTAAGTAATGATTCTGATCAACATGAAACTGATTATATAGGGAAAAAAATCATTGACTAAACAAAACAAATAGAGGACAATTACAAATCAAATAATGATTCGGCAAGATTAGAATAATCACTGAGTAAACATCAATACACAATTAAACTAGTCAAAAATCATGAAACTAAATCCTAAAAACAAATGAAAAATTAAACTAACCATTGAAACCATTAACAGAGCAGAATCGATTATGAACAAACATTAATCTATCACCAAGTTGTGAATTAAAACTAACCTATTATGAATTCAAATCAAAATTAATCCTATGGACTAAATCAACAGAACACCTAAGAACATGAAGCAAGTCCAACTAATAATAACAAACAAAATAATAATACAAAAAGAAGAAACTGAATACTTACGCAATTTCGAAACTGGGGGAGAAAACGTTTCCTCTTCTAGAATTTATTTAGACTAAAACGTCCTCAATCGTGTGTTTCCATGAGGAAACACAAGATTGAGGATTATTATATTCCAAATAGTCAATGACCTTAGAACTTCTAGAAACTAGGGTTTTGTGTCAATTTTCGATCTGAAATTTGAAGCTTTTGATGAGGATTTGAGAGGAACTGAGGCTAGCTATGGAAAGAGGTGGAGGAAAGGAGCCTAGGGTGTATTTTTGGTCGGATTTGGACAAAGTAGCATTTTGGCCGGAAAATTTCGATTGAAGATTCGAGGAGATTGGTATGGATTCGAAGGGAATTATTTTGGGGGATGGAAAGAGGACAAGAAGGAGAGTTTGTGGCGAAATTTTGGGGTGATTTGGGGCTTCGCCGCCGCCGCCGGCGATTTTCGGCCGGCGGATTAAGGCGGAGACACGGTGAGGACGATGGTGTTACAGGCGGAGAGGGTGTGTACGAGGATGATGGCGTTTGGTCGGTAGGATTTGAGATTTTTTAAGAAACTTTTATCTAAAAATTAAAATCAACTGGGGCCGTTGGATTAGAGAAGATCAATGGCCAGGATCCACAGACGAGAAACGACATCGTTTTGTTCTTTTAGAGGGTTGGACCGGATCAAGGGTATGGTTGGGCCATTCTGGACGGTTTTTTTTTTTTGATTTTTGGTTTGGGCTACACGAAATTGGCCCAAACATTTTTGCCAACCCTTGCTTTTATTTCATTTTCTTTTATTTGTTTTCTTCTTTTCTTTTTTGTACTTTATTTATTTATTTTTTCTGAATTTTCTGATTTTATTAAAATCAAAAACTAAAGACCCAATATTAAATCTAAGATTACACTAATCAATTTCCAACATTAACTAATTCTTAAACCAAACAAATGTAAAAAATGTTATTTTTTTCTCTTATTTTAGCAATATTAATTAACTAGTAAGAATAAAAATATAAAAATTGAAGTCTAAATGCAAACGCAATATTTTTGTACCTTTTTATGAATTATAACAACTAAAAATGCATACAAAAATGCAAACAAGACACAAAATCATGCAACTAATTCCTAAAAATTCAAATAATAAAAGAAAATTTCTAATTCTAATGAATTTATAGGAGTAAATTAAGCGTGGCAAAAATCACGTGCTCACACCCATATATTTTGTGATTGTATAATTATTGTATATAGTATATTGTTCTTGTTGTTGTGTATTTGTATTTTCTACCACTTGTCCAGAGGTATTCAAAGGGGCGGGTCGAGGATCTTCCTGGGTTATATTTACGTATAACTCACTCCGTACCTACATGTCTATGAATATACTATTGGTGAAGGCGAAGCTAATAGCCGACGAGTTCGTTAAAGTTGATTCGGTTATTGAGGCGAGCCGCCGCATTGTTCGTGGAGGCTGTCAAAAGAGTCTTTATCATTTATCCATATGATGTCTTTTGTAATTTTCGTAGATGCTCCATGGTCTAGTGTAGAATTTAGGCTAGGGTGTTAATTTATTTTGAGATACTAATTTTCATAATTAATTATCAAATTATTTGGATACTCATAATTAACCAAATATTGCAAATTAATGGTTAAGGTATGAAAGTATGGTTCGCCTGGCAGGCGGTGTTAGCTGGGTGCCAGTCACGTCTATGGGGTAATTTGGGACGTGACAAATAAACTTCAAGTTTATTATGATATATGATTTTATATCAATAAACATCCACTTTATTGTGGTATTCTTTTATTGTGTAGTACAAACTAGAGAATAAAGCGGGTAGCTTTTCACATACATATTACCGAGCTACAAGTTATAGTCTCAATATAATCAATCGCTTTCGCGTATACTTTGAAAATTAAATAAATTTCTCTGAGACTTACTACAACATAATAACTTATTGATAATCAATTGTGTTTCTCCAAAATAGTAATAATTGGCTCTTCTAGAACTCTCAATTAATTTGGTACTACCACATATTCATCAACATCCATATGGTGAATATATCTTTTAAAAAAAAATTTATACTATTATGATTATAGTTAAAATTATATGCAAGATCTGTTTCTTGCATTACTGTTATCTTTTAATAATCACAATGCCAAAATATGTTGGCATACAATAAATAGGTGACCAGTGACCATTTATGCCATAATAATGAAATGATTTTCTATATTTCATCCCAAACATCTTTCTAGAGGCCAGTGTGGTATATTCACTACAACTAGCACGTTTATATTCATAGATCAGATATTGTCACATTCACATCATGAATGGACCATAATCATCTATATGTACTTTATAAAATCTCTTGTCAAATCAATACAAAATATTACCTTCACAAAGTAAATGATTATTTTGAGAATCCTTATTATTCTCATTATCACAATGAACACAATTATAATTTCGTCTATTGTCGCGTCCACATCCATTGATGCTTCACGGTAATAATTTTATCTTCTTCAGCCTTATCACATTCTCTTAAGGGAATGAGAATGGAGCAAATTCAATGGGACGGGTTTTCACTTCTTATACTCACGATCATACATGACTTTGATCATGACAAGACATAGAAATTTTACCATTTCGAGTGGTTATAATTTCTTATAACTCCATTAAAGTTATTATCAAAATATATTTTCTTTGCTTGTATTTAAAATTAAATTATAGAATAAAAGAGAAAAATACGGCAAAATGCATAACTTAAATTCAAAATTTAATCATGAAGGAAGTTCGTGAAATAATTCACAATCATTATATTCAATCCCAAAGCTTCTACTCAATTGGTAAGAGTTTCGTGCTGATAACGTGTTATGAAACAATAAAAGTAGAAGAACAATATTGCAGAGAGAGAGAGGGAGAGAGAGAGAATTCTTATTAAATTTTTGGAATCAATTACAATAGAATAGAACCCTCTATTTATAGAGAGATGATGACTTAGCCACCAACTAATAAACCCTAAAATTTATCTAAATATAGAGATTCAACATAAATATAATTCTATTTATAAAAGAATCATAATAATTTGCAAATTCCTACCAGAATACAAATTAGCAGGGTCCCACTCCAACCATTCTAGAGAACAAACCTTAAACACTGGCCCGGGGCATATTTTATAAAAGCGAAAGTTGTTTTCTCTTTTTCTTTACTTTTCTTTTCCATCACTCTTCAATTAACGAATAACTGTGTTTTACTATGTGATTGTTTACCTTTAAAATTTGTCTAAAGTATAAGAGTGCAATAATTTTTTATGTTGCTTTGCTTTCAAACTGTGACCGATACGTTAAAAAAAAATTAAAATAAAATTTATGTACTAATTTAAATCAGGAATTCTGTCAGCCATGATGCCGTAATAATTCTCACATTAATATAATAATGATACTCAAACAAAGGGCTCGCCAACAAATACCGTAAAAATTGAAGCCAAGTGCAATAAAAAATCAAATTTACTTGACAAAACATATATTGATATAAAAATATCAAAATTAGGCTTTGTTGGAATGCAACTTTTTTCTTTTTTAATTACACATAGGTTAGTGAGGGGAATTATGGGGATTACAAGACGAAAAATCGAACTCTCATCAGTAACTAAAAGTAAAAATTCAAGCAACCAACCAGTAAAATTACTAAGATTATCCAAAACGAAGATTATGAAAATAAGATTTAGGTTGATGGAATCGACCTTCACCAACCAAGTGAACTTTTAAGACTACCCAAAGAGCGAAACTGCAAAAACCAACACAAATCACCGAGAAACTCCACAAAACTCACATATACCCCAAAACCAAAAAGCAAATGATTATGGTAAAAGCTAATGGCCAGAGTGAAAGAAGATACTAAGGAGAAAAGCTGGAATAGAGTAATAAGATCAAACTCAAATTTCAACTCATAAAGGGATTATCACCTGGTTTTGCCCTTTCTCGTTGATTATGGTGAATTGTTGTTGTACTGCTCTTCCCTTACATCGATCTCAGATCACAAAATGATACAGTATTGGGGGATATCAAAATGATACATCCTGAGTAGTTTAAAACTATAAAATTACATACATAAATTTTCTGTTCATCGATTTTTAATTTTCAAAATCCGAAACCATACCAAAAAACTGAAAATTTTAATTTCCCAATCGGAAACCAAATCAAAAAACCAATCCAAATTTGAAATTCGATTTGGTTTTTCGATTTAATCAGAATAAAGCACACCCACTTACATGTTGCCTCTTCTCCCAGGGTACATTTTTGCAGTCATTGAGTTGCAGAAGCTCTGTAGCTCCTTCAGTTTGCCCTCAATTTGATCAGCCCCAGCAAGGTGGTTGCCGTTGAGCCATTGGTTGCTTTGCTCGGTGGCATCCTCAATCTTCTCCTTGTAATCTTTCACAGCTTTCCTCATATTGTTCGAGTAGTTTTCCAAAGCATTCTTTGCCTTGACCTTCCTCTTGTGTTCCTCATCCTCAGATTTGTACTTCTCTGCTTCCTGAACCATCTTCTCGATCTCCTTCTTCGAGAGTCTGCCCTTGTGATTGGTGATTACAATCTTGCTCTTCTTGCCATTTGTCACATTCAAGATACCATAGGCATCAATGTGAAGGCACACTATGATTTGGGGACTTTTAGGAGGGATGCTAGAGAGCTCCAACTCACCAAGCAAGTTGTTGTCCGTGATCTTCACTACCTTCTCACCTTCAAAGACCTGAATTGTGTTGGGGTAGGTTGTGAAGTGTTTCCTTGTTGGGATAGTGGTGTTTCTGGGAATCGACGTTACAGCATTGTTATGAGAAGTATGAGATCTCACTCTAAGGGAAAGAGGAGTAACATCCAACCACAAAAGGTCCTGCACCTTACGCTCACCACTTAAAATTGCAGCATGCACTACAACACCATAAGCAACAGCCTCATCAGGGTTGATGCTCTTGCATAGCTCCTTTCCATTGAAAAGGTCCTGCAAAAGTTGTTGGACCTTTGGGATTTTAGTGGATCCACCAATCAGGACGACATCATGAACCGAGCTCTGAATCATCCGAGCGTCCCATAAATAGCGCTCAACTGATGTCACACACTTTGCAAACAGATCCATGTTAAGCTCTTCAAATTTAGCATGTGTGATGGTGGAAGAAAGGGCAATACCCTCGTATAGATTGACGATTTCAATGGTGGTCTGATCAGAGGATGAAAGAGTTCTTTTTGCGCACTCACACGCAGTTCTCAACCTTTGGAGCGCTATAGGATTACTATTGATATCCTTTATGCTCTTTATCTTGAATTCCTGAACAAAATGGTTAACCAAACTATTGGTGAAGTCCTCACCTCCAAGGCTGGTGTCTCCAGCAGTAGCTTTCACCTCAAAGATTCTACCTTCCACAATTGTGAGATAATAGAGACATCCAATGTACCACCACCAAGATCAAAGATTAGCACATTCTTCTCAACAACACTTGTAGCCTTGCTATTTAGACCATAATAAGCAATGGCAGCTGCTGCAGGTTCATTGATTATACGCATCACATTCAGGCCTGCAAGCAGTAAACTGTTTCTTCTCACCCTTGTAGTGGACTACAATCCTCGGCGGCTTATAACCGGCAACAGCATCAACCCGGAATGGCCACAACTTCATGAAACTCTGCACACAGGCATCACTAAATCTCCTACCTATCAGCCTTTTAGCAGCTGCAAAAGTTTAACATCAGCATGTGGTTTTCAAGAACTAAATAATTTTTATAGCTGGTGTGCTTACGCTCCAAAACGGCCATAAACAAACTTTCAAGAATTTTCACATAATAGTAACACATTAACATGCTTATGATCAAACCAAAATTTTGTATGTTCTTCATAACAACACTATCATCAGACAAATAGCCGAGCTCTATCTGCTCATAAGACAAGAACACTATTTTCCTTGTCGTGCTGAAAATTTTGTGAGAACATTTTCAGCATAATACTTTTGTTCACCGGTTCCATTGATCGAAGAGTTGACAGTAAAGATTGATCTTGATGTGGATACACATAAAGTGTACATTATCGAAGAAATTTTTGAAACGAAACTCTATTCACCAAGTACGTCTTAAGTCCGATGTTTAATATGTGAATTAATTTTAAACACGAAAGGCCTGCCTAGGATTCCGTTGAGTGTTACGAACACTTATATGCAATCATATATTAACATCGTGGATCTATCAAGTAGAATAAAAATCAGTGAAATATAAAGCTCATCGCATATTACATATGAAAAATCTGATCTTATAACCGCAAAAAGACGAGATCTTACCAAAGACAGTATTGATAGGTTCCTAGCGACTTCTTTTTCGGCGGCATCACCAATGAGAAGCTCCAAATCAGTGAAACTAACGTAGGATGGCGTCCTTCTGTTACCTTGACCATTGGCAATGATTTCAACATGGTCGTGTTGCCACACGCCGACGGATGAGTATGTAGTGCCGAGATCAATTCCGATCACCGGTCCTGGCAACACGCCGACGGATGAGTATGTAGTGGCGAGATCGATTCCGATCACCGGTCCTTGTGCTTTTGCTGCCACTATAAAGGGTTGTTATTATACTATTAAGTTTTGGAATTAATTACTGTACTAAAAATTCTTGCCTGGATTTATTTTATCATCTTTTTCCTTCAGATAATTGGGCAGTAGCAGTATCAGTCCCAGCACCGCCGCATACATAGAGCTTTCATCCTCTAAATTAGTCAGCTCCAGCTGCGATTTCACTCCCTGATAATAGGTTTCATCATCTTCTTGAAGCCACCGCAGCAGCAACACTATGAAAGGGTAACGATTCCATGTTGGAATCCTCATGAATTAAGCAAAGGGAAAGAAACAAGAATAAAGCAAAATTTTTAAAAAAGAAAACTCATATTTTCTGCTAAACCCTAACAGAATATAAAAAGCTTAACAGCGAACTAACTAAGGTAACTATTGCAAATAAATTAAAAGAGAAGGACTAAAATGTAAAAAGAAAAACCTAAGATGGTTAACTGGAATAATGAGACTTGGCCTACTAACTTCATTTGTTACATTCCATCCCACTGGAATACTGCACCAACCCAATGATCTTTCTGAGTGATTAGAGTACTCCATAGCTTTTGAAACTATGGAATGCTTATACTCTTTTAAGAGTCTTGTCCGAGAGAGAACTCTTGAGCTTATACTTCCAAAATTCATTCCTAGCAAAGTCATAGTGTAGGGAAAAAAACACACGAGCAGGGATAGCTTTATTTTTTGATCCATTATCCACAAACTTCCTGCCATCTATTGCAAGATCCACAATCATTAAAAGATAAAAGCTTTTCAGAGATTCCTTCACTCTATGGCTTAAAGTAGAGCCATTGATAATTTTCAATATTCCATGAAGGAATGTTTGTTCATATCCATCCATATTTTCTGTTTCAATATTTAAATTTAAGGGTCGAATCATCATACTCATAAAAGTAGTTGTTCTTGCATAAACTGGACCAATCATTTTAAAATACCCCCTATGAGGAGTAAGACAGAATCTTGTACACTTGAGGTTATAACAGATGACCAAAAAGCTGAAATATAACTCATATACCCATTGTGCAATCTTCTCCACCCTCTGGTAAACATCATTGTCTTCAATGACAGAAGCAAAATTGTTGCCCCCAGGATTAAACGCAACTTCAACGGTGAAATTCATCTTTCCTACTTGAATGTCTTCTGCCAGCTGAAAACAACGAACTAGTGAAGCATTTAGCTCCGTCGTCATGAGGCCTTCAAAATCTCCGGAATAAAAGATAAATATATTATTGTCACTATTCTTCTTGTCCACCAAAGGCAATGGCTCAACTCTCATCTCCTTCAAGTGAATCATTAGCCATTATAACTTTTGCTGTCACAGAAACTTTTTTTCTTCAAATGGAAAGTTGTCAACTATAGTTCCATCACCAGCTAAATTGCAATGTGAGCAGCAACAAGTCTCAAGATATAACCCCAGTTTACTTAAAACCTTAACTATTTTCCTAGCATGCATTGACTTCCTACTTTCTTCAACTAAGTACTGCTTCTCAAATACATGTATGATTTCAAGTAGTACTTTAACACTCATTATCAAAAGTAGTACTTTAACACTATTATATAGTAAAAGTATCCCTAAAGCAACTGAACTAAGTCTGGCTAGAGGCTCACATTTCTTTGTAAAAATTAGATGAACAAGGCAATAATGGAGTGACACAAAGCACTGTATCTTTTCCTTATAAAATGCGTGTGTAATGTTGAATGAAGATCTTCAAACTGAAGCATATTATTCTATATGCATCAATCTCTTCAGTTTGACCTCTGCAGATTAACTCCTCCAAATCCTTAGAATTTTCAATTGCGTCCACAAGGAAACTACAAAATAAGGATAGAGAAGACCACACTGAGTACACAATTCCATCAAGCATTCCCGTAGGATTTGTCTTTCTTTTACGCTCCCCCTTGTTGCCTTATCACTCAACGATTGTTTCATCCAAGAATTTTCCAGAATATTTGTGAACTCTGCCTCTAATGATTGAACTAGAAACACTTTCATATTAGTTTCCCCAATGAAAATATTCTGATAAATAGCTGATTGCACATTTCGTATCACAACATCTCTGATTTTTAAGATACTACCATAAGTATAATCTTGATTCCCATATCTCATGTTCCCCCTTGAAGATTGATCATGAATAGATCCCCAGTAACAAGCTTGTGGCCATCACCAGGATCAAGTATGACATATTGCTTCTCTGAGTTAACTTATGTACCTTCCATGGCATTAGCAATCTCCGCAAATACGAAATCCTTGGGAATACCATAAGAATTGGGACATCTAAATTTGGTGAACCAAACACAAGTGCCAAGAACTGAAACACCTTTCACATACAACTCTGCGTAAAGTGTACCTATTGTCGCCCTTGTTAGCTAATATTCATGTTTCTTGAAAATCCATTTGAATAAGGAAGCAAAATTTTCCCCAGGAATATAGGGTATCTCCAACACTCTAACAACAAACTCCTTAATCAAATAAAACACGATCTCCTCCAGACTAGACTGCCTAGATTCACCAACAATACTCTGCAATGGGGACAACACGCTCTTTAATTTCTCCATATTTACTACCTTCAATTCCTCTACTTTTTTGTATCATGTTCCCTAACAACTCAATTATCTCCAAAATTAGAACCAATGCTAGCTGCAAGGTAATCCTTAATTCCATTAAAAACAGAGGACCCTTCATCAGATTCCAAAGGAGTAGTTCTAATATTTTCTCCTAAAATAGTGTCTTTAAGGAAATCATCATTTATTTTAAATTCCCCTACGTTGACAGGATTTATATGGTGTTGGCAACTAAAAGGAATCAAAATTGACTCTTCATTGGAAAATTCATTAGTCAAGTTAAGGTCATTTCTCTTTGGACTTTCATGGAACACCTCTATGTCACCTTCAAGGACTAATACCTCTTGACAAATTTGCCTATCTCTTTGAGGACACTCCTCAAACACCTGATTTGCACTACCATCTAGTTGACCAGGAGATAAATTGTGTTCCTCAATAAGAATCAAATCTTGTAGTTGGTCCTCCATTTTTCCCTTACTAACTATCGTCACACTTTCCCTCTTCAGATTAACATTTCCATTCAATTTCTTCGCAGACAAGTTCTTGCGTTTGTGAAAGTATCTCATATCCATTTTTCTGAAGCAACCAGGATGAACCTTATAACACAGGATTTTGAGATGGTGCTTTTCGTCGGTGTTTCCTCTACCACCAAAATATTTCTTGTGTTTTCTGATATGGCTACAACCAACACTAATGTATCCTCTCTTCTTCCTATTCTTCCTAAATCTTGTTGATATTGTCTGTTGATCTCTGTATGTAGGAGCAGTCGCAACAACTGTCAGTAGCACTATAGAACTAGTACCCAACTAAACTAAATGGTAACCCGGAGAGTTACCATCAAAATGATAAGTGTATGGAACCTGGTAAGGACAAGTTTGCGAATATGGATGAAAGCAAGTGTATGCATACGAATTTTCATTGTACTGCTCAGCCCCAGAGGATTCCCAATAAAAATGTGTTGTTGCATCGGAATGCTGATGATTTACGTATGGGTCACCGAAACGCGCTGCTCACTCTCCGATCTTTTAACCTCGTACAGATTTGGTGAACAATGAAAGGTCCGGAAACGATTTTGATACAATTCTTCCATATGCTGCAGTTTTCTATTTGATCTTTCCATAAAAGCTTGAATCTGTTGCTCCAGTTGATTTGAACCACTATCGGGCTCTACCATTAACACCAGTGAACAGACGAGAATTGTCAACTCTGATACCAAATGTGACGATTCCTATGTTGGAATCATCATGAATTAAGCTAAGGAAAAGAAACAAAGAAGAAAACATCAAAATTTTAAAGAAGGAAAGCCTATATTTTTATTTCAGATGCTTTTCTTTGTAAACCCTAACAGAATATAAAAGCCTAACAGTGAACTAACTAGGGTAACTATTGCAAATAAACTAAAAGAGAATGACTAAAATATAAAAAGTAAAACCTAAGGTGGTTAACTGGAATAATGAGACTTGGCCTACTAACTTCATTTGTTAGAGAAAGGTGAAGCAACCTAACACCATTCTTTGATCTTATGGATTTTAGTTCCCGGCATCGGAAACACGTCAGCAAATCCATCACCAAAAATCTTTACTGTCGCCACCATTTTTCCAACATGAAAGTTTTCATCATCTTGTTCAGTCGAACACAGCAGAAACTTTATGATGTATAAAGCAACCTGACACCATTCTTTGATCATTTGAACCCTAGTTCCCGGTGGAAACACCTTAGTAAACCAACTAGGAAATCGATTACTAAAAATATTCTTCATTGTTTCCAACATAAAATCTTGCATAAAGAATAACTAGAATCCCTATGAAACATAAAGCAAACTTACACCATTCTTTGATCTTTTCGGTTCTAGTTTCCGGCAGAAACACCCTATATATTAAACTAACTAGCAAATCTACCACCAATATTCTTCAATGTCACCACCATTTCTCCTCCAATATTCTTCAGCGTCAGTAACACTTGGCCACCAACATTCTTTAGCGTCACTAACACTTGGCCACCAACATTCTTGAGGTTGAATGAAGGTATGAGATATGTTTGTAGGTTTGGTTGAGGTCACGGGGGCCTCGGGGTGATTTCGGATGGTTGACAGAAGTATTTTGGAGTTTAGAGTTGCAGCTTCAGCTGCTTGTTTGCTGTCATAACTGCACCTGCAGTTTGGGTCCCGCAGGTGCGGCACAGCACAAGCGGCCAAGTGGCCGCAGAAGCAAGTTTTGGCCAAGCTCCAGGATTTCGCAGGTGCGGCTGGGTTTTCACACATGCGGTGCCACAGATGCGGCCAAGCGACCGCAGATGCGGACCCAGCCCTTTAAGTGAATTTTTGCACCTACGATGTATTATTCCACAGGTATGGGACCGCATATGCGCTCCCTTGACCGCAAATGCGGTAATCGCTGGGCAAAAATATAAAATTTCGAGGGTTTGATTCAAAACTTGGAAAAATCAAATTGGAGCTCGGGAGAGGGAAATTTTGGGAGGATACTGAAGAGGAAATCATTGGGTAATAATTCTTTAACCCTTTCTAGTTATATTCTATCAATCTATAGTTAGTTTGACTATTTAATTTTGGATTAGAGATGAAAATTGGGGAAAAGTTGGAAGAAAGTTCTTAGACCTAGAATTCGATTTTTGATTGGGAATTTGATCTTATATTTGGATAATTTTATATGTATGAACTCGTGAGAGTATGAAGATTTTGAAAATATAAATTTTACCCGATTTTGAGAAGTGGGCTAGAGGGGCATTTTGGTTATTTTATCTAATTTTACGTATTAGCTTAGAATTTAATTGGAGAATCAGTTACTTGTAGTGTTATTTACATTATACAATTTAATTGAATAGATTTGGGTTATTTGGAGTCGAGTACTCGTGGCAAGAACGTGGTATCAGATTTATTATTGAGTCGGTTTGAGGTAAGTGGCTTGTCTAACTTTGTATGGGGGACTCTCCCCTTAGGATTGGTATTGTGATAATTGAAATGCCTTGTACGTGAGGTGACGAGTGCGTACTTGTGCTAATTGTTGAAAATCCCATTTTTATTAAAATAGCCTTAATTGTATTTTTCCCTTTTTGCCTACGCTACTTGGAATTTAATTAGCTTGTTGTTAGCCTAGAGAAACATGTCTAATTGACTAAATTGCTTTATTTGCTTAAACTGCCGTATTTGTATTACATGAAGCATGCTAGGTTAGAAATTTTCTATTTTGCTTTGGTATGAAGTTGAACGTAATTGAGTATTCCTTTTGCTATTGTGGGTGTTTTATTTTGGGACTACGGGTAGGTATCCCGGGAGATCCCCTGAACGAATTTATGATTGAGTTGAGTTGCAGGATACCGAGAGATACTTGGCACGTATATTGAGGATACTGAGAGATCCTCGGGATACCAAGAGATCCTTAGCACATAATGAGGATATCAAGAGATCCCTAGCATATATTGAGGATACCAAGAGATCCCTAGTACAGATTGAGGATAGTAAGATATCCCCGGGATACTAAGAGATCCTCGGTTATTATCCTTATGTTCGTTTTAGCCTCTATTTCGGTTATTACGTTCCTTATTTTCTCGTATTAAATTCTTATTGTTAGCTTTCAACTATATTGCTTATCTTATTCTGTCATACTTTATATTTTTATCTTATCTCAGTAGGGCCCTGACCTTACTCGTCACTACCCGATCGAGGTTAGGCTTGGTACTTACTGAGTACCGCTGTAGTGTACTCATGCCCTTTCGGTGCATATATTTCATATGCAGATCCAGGTACTCTCACGCAGTCTTATCATTCTTGAGGCGAGGCGCTTATGTAGAGACTTCGAGATATGTCTATCGCGTCCACAGACTGAGGAGTCCCTTTCTATCTTTCTGTAATAGTATAGCCCTTCAGTGTTTCCCTTTTGTTAGACATTTCTGGAGTTAGAGCTTGTTATGTATCTCTTTGTCACGACCCAATTTCCAAATCCAGTCGTGATGGCGCCTCTCGTGAAGACAAGGCCAGCCAACTAACCCAATTAACCTCTTATTAAAATAATTAAACATAATGAATAGCAAAATATGCCTAAATGACATTTTTTAACAATATTTACAACCCAACACAGCCCGACCGGGGTGTCACAAGTCACGAGCATCTGAATAAGACATGAACACAGCTACAGGGCCAATAATGTAAAAAAATAAAATTTAGAACCAAAGGAAGTAATCCGGTGCCGCGAACGCTGGCGGTCACCTTGCTCAGCTACAATAACAAATTCCTCAATCAACTCAAACTCGCTACCGGGTAACAAATACCTGCAACTGCACGCGAGGTGCAGGGAGTATAGTGAGTACTCCAACTCAGTGAGTAATAAAAGTAAATAATAACTGAGAAGCCAGAAATCACGTAAAGCAACCAACATGCTATACAGAAGCCGGGTACGATTTCTGAGAAAATAGTGAAATCAGTGAAATCTTTAGAAATGTTTCGGCTCAATTCAAATCTCTTTCGAAAATGGTCTTTTCAATAAGTACGAAAACGATTTCAAAATAGTTAGTGCTGATTAGCACAGAAAATTTGCCTATCCGGCACAATTACCACAGTATAACAGGTAAAAAGACAAGAATTATGCAAAATGAGCACATAAAAGCTCGCCCCTCGGGCAATATCTCAAACTGAACCAGCCCCTCGGGCTCACTCTCCACAACACTCTCGGCCCCCTCGGGCTCTCTCTCTTAAATCACTCTCAGAAATAGTATCACATAATAACTGCTGCGGCGCGCAGCCCGATCCACATATCGATATGGCGTGCAGCCCGATCCATAGCTCGCTGCAGTGTGCAGCCCGATCCATATGGGTACCCGCGCTCACTGTGGGTGTGCAGACTCCAGAGGGGCTCCCACAGCCCAAGCGCTATATATCACTGCGGCGTGCAGTCCGATCCAATATGTACATACTGCGGCATGCAGTCCGATCCATATAATATACTACTGCGGCGTGCAGTCCGATCCATATAATATACTACTGCGGTGTGCAGTCTTATCCATATATAATCCTCATATCCCGGCCCTAGGCCTCACATCCCTCTGTGTATCCTCACATCCGGCCCTCGGCCTCAATCAGTCCAAATAATCATAAGCCCCTCGGGCATCAATGAAAACGAAAATGCTCAGCTTAAACAATAGTTCAAATATTAGTTAAAACTCAAGGTTGAGTAAAAATATAGCTGAGTTCATGAAACAGTGTAATTCGAATGGACTGAGTTCAAATAATATTTAAAATAGTGAGGAAAACAGTGATAATAATCCCCGAAGTGTTCAAATAGTTGGTACGAAGCCCAAATACGGAAATCAGCCCAAACAACAGTGATAATAAATAAATTTCAGTCAAATACACGATAAATTAATCAATCGGGACGGACCAAGTCACAATCCCCAGCGGTGCTCTACCCCACGCTCATGTCCGGCGTGCAAGTCACCTCAATACAGCACTATGATCTGCAAATCGGGTGTTTCAAACCCTCAGGATATCATTTACAAGTATTACTCACCTCGAACTGGTGAAATTCCTCGCTTGCGATGCCCTTGCCCCTCAAATTGGCCTCCACGCGTGTCGAATCTAACCAAAATCAGAGTGAATACATTACAATATGCTAAGGGAACAACACCCACTCGAAAACAATCGAAAAATATCAAGAATCTCGAAATTAGCAAAACCCGAGCCTTGGGCCCGCTTCTCGAAAAATTACAAAATTTACATCACCGGATTCCTCGTCTCGCCACGAGTCCGTACATAAAAAATTCATCAAAATCGGAGTCCAAATGCTTCCTCAAATCCCACTTTCTCATTTAAAAACCTAATCCCTAGTTCTTCAATATTTCACTCAATTTTCCAACAATCAAAGGTAGATTCTTCAATAAAATAGCGTTTCTAGGTCACGAGACTTACCTCCAGTCGATTCCCGTCAAAAATCTCTTCCATTTCTACCCAAAAGCTCTTGAGGTGGTTAAAAAATGTAGGAAGTTATGAATGGGTCGCGGATGAAATAACATAATAAACCCTTCTGCCCAGCTAACTTTATCTTCTATGCGAACGCGAGGTCCCTCTCGCATTCGCGATGCACAAAATTTCCACTGGCCAATATTACTCTTCGCGAACGCGGTGACTTACCCGCGAACGCGATGCTTGGGCCCCTGAACCTACGCGAACGCGGCCCTTTGAGCGCGAACGCGTTGAACACCTGAGCTGGGCCCTCTTTTTCTACTACGCGAACGCGTGCCCAGCACCGCGAACGCGAAGTACCAGGTCCTCAACTTACGCGAACGCGTGCCCCTAACGCGAACGCGAACGCGAAGAACACTATCCAGACCTCCCAACTTTACTCTACACGTTCGGGACACACCCTACGCGAACACGAAGAAGGAATCTTCTGCAATTACACAGCTGGAAAAAACCAGTAATTCCAAAAATCCAAAAATGATCCGTTTGATCACCCGAAATCACCCCGAGGCCCCCGGGACCTCAACCAAAGGCACCAACATATCCCAAAACATCACACGAACTTCTTCTAATCATCAAAACACTTCAAACAACACTAAAATCATCAATTCACATCGGATTCAAACCTAAGTTCTTCAAAAACTTCCGAAATGCATTTTCGATCAAAAACCCAACCAAACAATGTCCGAATGACCTGAAAATTTGCACACATGTCCAAAATCACCCAACAAAGCTACAACAACTATCGGAATTCCATTCTGACCCTCGGATAAAAATCTCACCTATCCACCGGAATTCGCCAAAATACTAACTTCGCAAATTCGAGTCTAATTCTACACCGGACCTCCAAATTCAATTCCGATCACGCTCCTAAGTCAAAAATCATCCCCCGAAGCTAACCAAATCAATGGAAATCAATTCCGAACCCTCTAACTCAATAGTCAACATTCGGTTGACTTTTCCAACTTAAGCTTTCCTTAAAGAGACTAAGTGCCTCATTTCTTATCAAAACCATTCCAAATCAACTCTCACACACCACATACCAATAATGAAATATGAAGAAGCAATAAACGGGGAAAACGGAGCAACAACACATAAGACGACGGGTTGGGTCGTCACATCCTCCCCAACTTAAACAATCGCTCGTCCTCGAGCGTACCCGGAGTTGTACTAGAAGCCAACCAATAGCTGAATGACCTTACCAAGCATATACACGGGATGATCCCACGTCACCCTAGCTCACATAGGTCCGATAATACAACACAGCTGAAATTTCACAGTCCATCTAAACCATAAACGGTAGGACCACATTGCACTTTCCGAAATCATACTCAAAATCAGAACCTCATATCAATATTCAGAATAAACTCGAACCAGCTATAATAAACCATGCCTGCAACCTCAGGTGAAATCATGCAATATATCACACAATCCAACACTCGAAACGATAGTCACTATTCACAATAGTTGCCCACAAACCTCTTATTAGCTAAAGTCTTATTCCAACACTTTCATATACTGACAACGATAAATAAAACACGCGATAAATCGAAACTGTTCCTCAGGTCACCCATACATAAAGCCACTCCATTTTGACTAATTCCACAACAGATTTCCGGGCCAAACCTCGATACAAACCCTCTAATCAGCTGAAATCACATATGTTCGCATTCATTAATGACTCCAACGATCACCTCGCATTCAACACACTACTCTGGTGATATGACACCTCATCACAGGCCTAAGCCACAACTTGCATAATCCACACACCAATGATGGGCGGTCTGAACATACTCAAATCATGACAAATGACTCGAATGAAAGAGCTGTACCCCAAGCTCAACAGTACCATTACAATACAAAGCTGAGACCCTGTCTCACATCATAGAAATAGAGTACCTGAATCCTCCTCGAAAGGTCATAACTTCACGTGGCCTCACCACAACGCGTAATCCTATCCAAACACTATTGCACATGAAGCACCTCAAGTCACCATGCTCAAAATAGACAGCCACGCATAGATTGATGTCTGAAACCAAACAATCCATCACACCCACGGTGAAGAAAGTAATATACACTATTCAATCCTAAAAGGACACAACCGATGCGTTATTCGCCGAGCAACACCCAATACAGACTTTCCTCAGAAACCAGGAAGTAAGGCATATAAAGTAACATATGGAAAACTATTCTCAACATCACACTATTGCGGCGTGCAACCTGATCCAGATAACATACCTGTGGCGGCGTGCAACCCGATCTAGATAACATACCCATGGCGGCGTGCCACCCGATCCACACAAATATCTCACATAGGGAGATGCACATCGAGCCAAATTTGTTCATTATAACAAAATACCGAGTATCGGTCGTAAGCATACTGATAGCATAACAATATCTACATATAGCGTTATAAGATACAAAACTCAAGTACAATCCGAAAATCATAACGCCTCACAAAAATGAAAAGCAACTAATAGATCTCCCCAGATCACTAGCAGGTTCAATAACGATCAAATTAACCTATCCTTCATCAATACAATTCGGGCCAACCAAGCCAACTCAAGCTAAACATGTAACCAGTCAGCTGACCAACAAACTCATTACCAAGAAGCCTGAAGCTACTCCTTCCACTACTATAACTCATGCCTGAGCCATACGATATGGTGCCCGACACCAAATCAATACCGAAATCCACAATCTCGCCCGGCGACATTCCCGACCATAAGGAACGCATCCGAAAAAGTTCCTCAATACCGGAACTGAATCAATGGTAGAAATATCTATACTGACATCCCTCACAAAGGCCCAATTAAGGAAAGCAATCCTTCCCAGCCGTCCATTGGTCTTTGGAACACAACCATTCTGCTAGAACATAGTCTGATGCACCTCTCTACGCAACCTGTGGCATTTTCCGACATAACCCATAGCACAATAGTCTAGAATTACCCAACACTGAGACAATCAGTCTACACCCCGATATCATGTTCACAATCTAATATACCAAGCAAAGAAAGATCCACTCGGGTCTCCAAATCCCAATGGCCGCTAACAGTACCAATACATACGATCCACATCCGCTGCACAGTCCGAACCTGAGAACTCCCAGTCTCCAACTCCATATAGCACACGAATCACTGTATTGATCCCAAATTCTGCCGTATGAATACATATTACGTCTCCAGTACCCCATCATTACACGAAAGATATTCTTAAAAATTCCCCTGAGCCATCAAACAAACTCAGATATCAGCAGTCGATCTAGCAAGAAAGTGCAGCAATACTACCGAAGTATCATCAGTCTAATCACATTACCCTTCTTTCGATACATATACTCTCGACAAACCACTTCCAATTAGTAGTACCATTTCCTTGATTACCTGAGGCTACCCATTGCCTAGGAATTTTATGAACTTCTTTTCAGAACTGAACTGTAACTCATCCAGCCAAGACTTTCCGTCAATCCTATCTAGAAGAAAAATCATTACACATTCCATGCTTCGCATACCCATAGGAAATATATTCATCTCCAAACCACGGTAAAACCCATCAAGAACATCTCTGCTAATTCCATTTGTACAAGCTAAACTGTCAGGACTGAATCCTCTTATCCAAACCAAGCTACACAAGATGTCCGAACTCAAAAGCTCTGCTGCACAATACCTGTAAGGGCTCATTACCTCGAACACATACAGAGAATTAATTATATCCTTACCATACCGATTTGGTCTACTATCAAGCTATTCTATCTATCTCTTTTCCCTTCTGATTCATCATCAACTTGATATTCCCTTTTCCTGTAGAACCACCATTCCTCAACCCAGGCTCACTACATGAGTCCTAATCACAAGACCGCACTGTCTAAGACCCATAAGCCACCGAACACTCTCTCAAATGTTCTTAGAAATACCACATTCTAGAATACTTTACTCTGAAGAACTCTCTGCGGATCTACATTCATTACCTTTACTTTCCAGATACTGATACATAGAATCCCATAATTAACATAAAATACCACAAGTCTGGGCATTTCCCAATAAAAACACAGTCTATGACCACATACATAACCTTAAGATACCTGATTGTCACATGTAGAATCTTGAACACATTAGAACCATCCTTGAAAGTCATTCACTCTTATTCAAACTACAATTACCTGACCCAACGACCAGAGTCACTCGTGCCCTATTGGCACTCCGATAATGCAAAATGAGATCCTTATCCCAATACAAACAAACATCTTCCTGCTCCATGCACCGAGCATTCTTTATCATTAACAACTCAAGACATCTTATTATTCCCACAAATCTACGAAGCACCATATAACATTTGTCAAAAATTTTCTTCCCTTGTGCCATCCCCGGCTCAGTTTCTGCAACCAGGACTAATCCGCCAGCATACCTCGAAATGGAAACAACATAGCACATAAGCGTGCGATAAGCTAATCAACAGCAACCTCCCAAACTTGGCTCGAAGCCATCTATTAGGACACATTTAATAACCCATAATACTTTTACTCTAATGATGACATAATATTATAGTGAGCTTAAACTCAAATCATCTACTAGTTTATGAAAACACAGATCCTCGGATACTAAAATCCTCTACAAACCTTGCATTCATCCCCACATCAGCTGAGTCTACTCTCTGCAGCGACCCAAATTTTCAAATTACAACACGTACCTTTCAATTACACATGAGATCTTCTAACAATATACATAAGAATCGTACCCCTTAAGAACACTCCGTAGGAGATAACCCACCTGCTTCGCCTCAATTTAGTATTTCAGCACACCTTCCACCATCATACCCATAGCACAGCCATTTAGTCTTCCTGAGTCTGAACTCATACCGCCACACGTATTGCACTTAACTTCCAACTAGGAGATACGAAAATATTCTTCATGCACCCATAACTCTGGCTACACATCGAATCACAATAGGAATCGAACACTTAACAATTCATCTATTATCTAGCCGACTTCTTCATCACTACCAAGTCACACATATACATCTCGCAGCACTAACATACTCATAACATGGATATTTAACCGCCATTCCGGCTAATAAGGACAATACTAAAGATATAAGTTCAAGACACTTGTTCACACGATCAGCCCCTCAGTGCTCAAGCCATAGGCAAGATTCGGCCTCAAGTCCTCCAGACTGGCCCAACATCAAACTCACGAAGATTACATCTTGCCCCTTGATCAGGGAATCACAAGCCATCAAGGTACATCTGACGCTGAGTGCTCACATGCTCATACAGACGCGTGGAAGGAATTTCAAGAGTTATATCTCAAGCTAAATCAAGTGCGCACGATAAGAATTCCAAGAAAGTGAAGTTTTCCTAAAGGTTCTGCAGCCTCTTGAGGATAAATATAGACGTCTCCATACCGATCCGCAAGACTCTACTAAACCTGCTCGTGACTCGTGAGACCTAGTAACCTAGGCTCTGATACCAACTTGTCACGACCTAATTTCCAAACCCGGTCGTGATGGCCCCTCTCGTGAAGACAAGGCCAACCAACTAACCCAATTAACCTCTTATTAAAATAATTAAACATAATGAATAGCAAAATACGCCTAAATGACATTTGTTAACAATATTTACAACCCAACACAGCCCGACCGGGGTGTCACAAGTCACGAGCATCTAAATAAGACTTGAACACAGCTATAGGGCCAATAATGTACAAAAATAAAATTTAGAACCAAAGGAAGTAATCCGGTGCCGCGAACGCTGGCGGTCACCTTGCTCAGCTACAATAACAAAATCCTCAATCAGCTCAAACCCGCTACCGAGTAACAAATACCTGCAACTGCATGCGAGGTGCAGGGAGTAAAGTGAGTACTCCAACTCAGTGAGTAACAAAAGTAAATAATAACTGAGCAGCCAGAAATCACGTAAAGCAACCAACATGCTATACAGAAGCCGGGTACGATTTATGAGAAAACAGTGAAATTAGTGAAATCTTTAGAAATGTTTCGGCTCAGTTCAAATCTCTTTCGAAAATGGTCTTTTCAATAAGTGCGAAAACGGTTTCAAAATAGTTAGTGCTGATTAGCACAGAAAATTCGCCCCTCGGGCATAATTACCACAGTATAACAGGTAAAAAGACAAGAAGTATGCAAAATGAGCACATAAAAGCTCGCCCCTCGGGCAATATCTCAAACTGAACCAGCCCCTCGGGCTCACTCTCCACAACACTCTCGGCCCCCCTCGGGCTCTCTCTCTCAAATCACTCTCAGAAATAGTATCACATAATAACCGATACGGCGCGCAACCCGATCCACATATTGCTGTGGCATGGAGCCCGATCCATAGCTCGCTGCGGCGTACAGCTCGATCCATATGGGTACCCGCGCTCACTGTGGGTGTGCAGACTCCGAAGGGGCTCCTACAGCCCAAGCGCTATATATCACTGCGGCGTGCAGTCCGATCTAATATGTACATACTGCGACGTGCAGTCCGATCCATATAATATACTACTACGTCATACAGTCCGATCCATATAATATACTACTGCGGTGTGTAGTCCGATCCATATATAATCCTCATATCCCGGCCCTAGGCCTCACATCCCTCCGTGTATCCTCAAATACGGCCCTCAGACTCAATCAGTCCAAATAATCATAAGCCCCTCGGGCATCAATGAAAACGAAAATGCTCAGCTCAAACAATTGTTCAAATATCAGTTAAAACTCAAGGTTGAGTAAAAATATAGCTGAGTTCATGAAACAGTGTAATTCAAATGGACTGAGTTCAAATAATATTTCAAATAGTGAGGAAAACAGTGATGAT
>MU716799.1:0-13267 GCA_026770625.1 Nicotiana glauca | reverse complement strand
CCCTTGCCGGGATGTGAAAGCTAATGATGTTGTTCCCTTGCCGGGATTTAGTTGTTAATTGTGTTATTCCCTTGCAGGGACATTTCTTATTATTGACTATTTTTCTCTCGCCCGTTTGGTTGTGACTGCTTTTTGGGTGAGGAAGAGTGTTAACGCACGAAGGGTCATTCCGTGCTATTTTTGATTTTATTTGCACGAAGGGTCATTCCGTGCCACGTTTTGATTATTAATGCATGAAGGGACACTCCGTACCATGTTTTGATTATATTTGCACGAAGGGTCATTCCGTGCCATGAAATGAGAGTCATGTGAGGGAAAGCACGAAGGGTGATGCCGTGCATTTTGTTCATTTACTTTGGGTGAGAATGAGAGTAAAAGCACGAAGGGTGATGCCGTGCAACTATTGAATTCTTAGTCTTTGATAATTATTGTTGTGCCCTGTTTCTTAATTACGCTGATGAATTTTATATTCAAATTGTACTCCCCCACAGCATGTTTCCCTCCCTTTTTAACTGTTTAATTTCGGTATTTCTTTTCCTTTTATTGTATACATGTATATAGGATTGTACAGGTTGACTTTGGTAGTCCGGTCTAGCCTCGTCACTACTTCGCCGGGTTTAGGCCAGGCACTTACCAGCACATGGGGTCGGTTGTGCTGATGCTACACTCTGTGCATTTCTTTGTGCACAGATCCAGGAGCAGCTTTTGGGCAGCAGCAGTAGGATTTCTATCTGGGAGCTATCTTCAGTCCAGGGACTCTCGAGGTAGCCTAGCTGACGTTCGCAGGCTGAAGTCCTTTTCCTTTATTACAGTTTGTTTTCATTGTACCGAAACAGACATATGTATTTTTCTTTCATTCAGACTTGTTTGTAGTATTCTATAGTAGTCTGTGAGCTAGTGACACCAGGTTTTGGGTAGTGATGTATTTCAAACTTCCGTATTTTTATATCATTTTGTTAAACTTAAAGTCTTCCGCACCTATTTAATTATTGTTAGAATATTATACTGTTGGGGTTGGATAGAGAGTGTTTAATGTTTGGCTGGCCTAGCTCCATTAGTAGGCACCATCACGATGCCCGATGGTGGGAAAAATCCGGGTCGTGACATTGCGAAGCCTTTGGAAAAACTTTCTCAAATCCAGACATGGTCGAACTTCTTCCTTGACTTTATGATCACATCATCTACATAAACCTCAATTTCCTTGTGTATCATGTCATGAAATATGGTAGTCATTGCCTCATGTAAGTTGCCCCAGCATTTTTCAAACCAAATGGCATTACCCGGTAACAATATGTTCCCCATGGCATGATGAACGTTTTCTTTTATGCATCTTCCTCATCCATCAGAACCTAGTGATAGCCTGCGTAACAATCCACAAAAGACCCGATCTCATGCTTGACATAATTATCGATCAAAATGTGAATGTTCAGAAATGGAATGTTATCCTTTGGGCTTGCCTTGTTGAGATCATGATAATCAACACATATCCTGGTCTTACCATCCTTCTCTGGTACTGGCACAACATTAGCTAACCAAGTGGGATATTGAGTGACCCTAATGACTTTTGCCCCAAGTTTCTTTGTGATTTCTTTTTTAATCTTCACACTCATGTCAGTCTTGAATTTTCTTAACTCTTGCTTGACATGAGGGAATGCAGGATCAGTTGGCAACTTATGAACTACCAAATCAGTGCTTAAACCCGGCATATCATCTTACGACCATGCAAAGACATCTTTGTATTTATTTCATCTTTGATTTGTGGTTCCAAATGCACATTTATCTTGGTTTCCCTGACATTATCATAATATCCTAAATTGATTGCCTCAGTTTCATTCAAATTAGGCTTAGATTTTTCTTCAAAGTGTTTTAGTTCTTTACTGATTTCCTCAAATGTTGCTTCTTCATCATATTCTGCTTCATCATCACACACTTACTTCTTGGTTTATTATTTTAGAATTAGATTGGCTTTTAAGACTTGGCTGAAAATTCCTCACACATGTCATGTTATTGAAATCAACACAAAAAGAAATGTACAAAAGAAAAACAAAAATAAGATGCTATTAGGAATATTGGAAAATGGAAAATTGTATTTCATTGAAAATAAAAGGATAGAAGGGTTTGTACATCAAACAAGCGAAAAATAAAAATATGGATTACACCCCTGGAATAACCCAAATAACAGAAAGGAAAACAAAGCAAACTACCAAAACTCCTTCCGGGTGGGGAGAGGATTATATTTCTAATTTTTAAGCTTCACATTTGGCCCAACGAAGTGCACATCTACTTTACTGGAACCTTCCCCAATTTCCACCATATTAACCCCATCAAACAGATTCTGGAACCTCTTGATCAGCTCTTCGTCAAAGTCAACCACGGGTTTCGAGACTAATGGTGTTGGACGTTTTGCGGCCCCTGGCTTGATAAAGACTTGGAGATGTATGGAATAGGCTTAGGGAGTGACCATACCTTCTTTTTCAAATTTCTAGCCCTTTTCACGTCCTTTTCTATAGGCATGAATCCCAAACCAAATGTACCGAAACTTTCATTTGGACATACTAGACGCACAATGCCCTTTAGAGATGAAACAATACCTTCTCCCGGCATGAAACCATTTTTCAACATTTCATTTGCCACCATGATGGACGCGGAGGGTAGCTTTGGACCTGCAATGCATTCCCCCTCAAGAACCTTATCAACAGACACTGTTTCGAAAGTTTGGAAGACCCAAGGCCCTTTATCATCTTCAGCTTCAATAAATGGAACAATTTTATCATTGTAAGAAGATAAGTGCTCATCATCGTGCACCACTATTTCCTGTCTGTCCATTCGAACTTTACCATGTGATGCAAAGAACACAGGACTGCCTTAGCAGCATGTATGCAGGGCCTGCCCAACAACAAGTTATAGGAGATAGCCACATCTAGCACTTGGAACTCCATGGTGAACTCAACTGTCCCTATCGTCAATTCAAGCATTATATCACCGACAGAATCTTTCCCTCTACCATCAAAACCTTGAACACATACACTATTAATGTGGATTCTTTCAACGCCAATCTTCAACTTTTGCAAAGTGGATAGGGGAAGATATTTGCACTAGAGGCGTTATCAACCAGTACCCTTGAGATAACATAATCCTCACACTTTAGCGTGAGATAAAGCGCTCAGTTATGTTCTGTATCCTCCATAGGAAGTTCATAATCTGAGAAAGTGATAATGTTCACTTCAAAGATCTTGCTAACAATCTTCTCCAAGTGGTTCACTGTGATCTTATCAGGAACATGGGCCTCATTCAAAACCTTCATCAAGGCTCAGCGGTGTTCATCCAAATGTATCAGCAAAGACAAAAGAGATATTTGAGATGGTGTTTTCCTTAACTGCTCTACGATAAAATAGTCAGCCTCTTGTTTGGTAACCGGTTTCTTCACTGGGGTTTGGTTATCCTTGACTGGATTAGCTTTCTTCAATTCCTATAGGGCAAAGCATCTCCCAGAACGAGTCAGTCCTCCGATTTCATTTACTTCTTCCTCTACTTCTTTCCTTTTATATGTCACTATCATCCATTTGTAATTCCATGGGACAACCTTTGTATCAACCATTGGCAACTGGGTCACTTGTTTAATAACAACAGGGGTAATACGGGCCCCTTCCACGATTATGACAAGCTTGTTTCGGATCCCTGGGACGACCATTTTTGGCTTTTCTTGACTTGCTCTGACATCATTCGGAAGCCCTTTCATTGCCAACATAGGTGGCTTCATATTGAGAGTGCTTAGCTTCTGCGTCACCCCTTCAAATGTTAAGGGCGCCGCTCTTATATAATCTGGAGCCTTAATTAGATTACTTTCACTAGCACGAATCATCATGATGGACTTAGAAGAATTCTTGGGCTCCTCATCTTTATGAACTATTTCAATCATATTTGACTCTGCATGGGCTGGCAAAGGATTTTGGTTGATATTTGGCATTTCTGGCCTCTAGACCACAATTTGATTTGTATCAATAAGTTTTGATCTCTTTAATGCCAACACTTCTCTGTGTCGTTCCCCGGGGCATCAGAACATTATGCGTACCTGAGGGAATAATCAATGTTCTTTGGAAGGGTATTTGGTAACTTTGACTCAATCGGCCTCAAGACGTCCAACCGCCTTAACCTTTGAAACATGGCATAGGACTTTCCAAGCAAGATGAAATTTTGTTTCCACTGCTGCCTTTCTCTTCTATAATTCAGCCTTGGCTAAAAGCTTGTACCAATAGGGTTTCATTATGGTTGTGGGGGTAGAAAAGGATTTTGTGGGTTTTGAGCATGCCATTGCGGGTAAGGAGGGGGTTGAACATATGACTATGCATGGTGAACATGATATTGGGGTGGTCTGACTGGGTATTGGTGGTCTTGTGGTGGGAAATAATGTTGGGGTGGATTATATGGGGATTGAGTGTAGGCTTGAGGTTGGGGTCGAGGCTGAGTTTACTGGTGAGGCGAAACCCTCATTCCATGCCATGATTATGAGACAACCATATCGACATCATTTTTTCCTAGCGAACTTCCTGTCCCGCTTTGAATTGCTTGTATAGTATCTTTTATGGTAGAATAGCTCATGATCTTGCTTGACTTGAGTCCTTCTTCCACTATTCATCCCATATTTACACATCATTAAAGGACTTACCTATGGCCTAGATCAAATGGCCAAAGTAAGTAGGCTCTAGGGCTTGAAGAAAGTACTCTACCATTTCATCTTCTTCCATTGGAGGATTGACTCATGTGGCTTTCTCTCTCCATATGAACCTGTATTCCCTAAAACTTTCATTGGGTTTCTTCTCTATCTTGGTCAAGGATAGGCAATCCTAGATAATGTCTATGTTGTACTGAAAGTGCTGACCAAAGGCCTGAGCCAAATCATCCCATGTGTACCACCTACTGGCGTCCTGACGGAAGTATCATTCCAGAGCTGTCCCACTCAAACTCTGGCTAAAAGATGCCATCAATAATTCGTCCTTCCCATCGGTAGGGGTGTGCATTCGATTTTGACCCTTATCGATAATTACTTATCGATTATCGATTTATACATATGCTTATCGTTATCGTTTCAATAAGGTTTCGATTATTTCGATTTCGATTTATTGATATTTGGGGCTTATCGATTTGGTTATCGATTACACTAATAAGAAAATTTGATTTTCCTTAAGTATAGAATAACTTAAGATAATCATAGTAACAACTGTTACTTCTACAGACAGTAACATAGACTTGATCCATCCATGATTTGTTTTTGTTTTTTTAATAGAGCATCCTATACAATTTTAAGTTAGTGTGAAGAAACCTTGACTCTAAAGTTTAAACAGCTATGTGAAGTGAATGAAGAATGTAACTTACAGTCTTAAACGAGTTAAATGAACCAAAGCAAGACGAAGTCAGCACTCCTCGCTCTTGAATCTACATATCAAAATAAAATACAAATATTGTTTTACATTATTTCCTTAAGTAGGTTTTCACCATTTCCATACAAGAAGCAATTGAAACTTAGTTGTACATCATCAAACTAATAAGGTGGAAAATGATATCAATAAAAAAGAGTTTCTCAAAAAAGAAATATGGCGTGAAGTGTGAGGTCCAGAAAGTGTTAAAACTCATGTCCATTTATTTTGTCACTTCGTTAAGTATTTACTTTGATTCATGTAGTGCTTTATGTGTTAATTGGATCACGATCTTTTCCATTTTAAACAAAGCAGCTATAAGGTATAAATAGTTCCTATCTGCAGAGATGCAATCTATGGAACAGGATTTGATGAATATCCACAGTTTCATCACAGAACATACTAAGAATTCTGGACCTATTTTATATCAAAGCAACCTCAAGATTTCAACTTCTCGTGACTTCATCTTGTTTTCAAAAAAGTAAAATGTTTTTTTTTCTTTTTCGAATTACCTGCTGTTTAAAAATGAAAATCCTTTTCTGAAACCCTTAAAAGTAGTTTGTTAATCTTATTTAAAGAAAAACATTCACTATAGCTCCATTGTACCATGCTTCACAAATTGAAAGAACTATTATGGCATCGCTTCGAGTTTTTGTGTTTTCGATTCAATGACTTGTAGAGAATCGATGTTAGTGAGTGTGTACACTTAAATAAAATTAAGCATTTGTTCAAGAATCACGTTCATAGCTTCTATAAAATTTAGTAATTTACCCTTATCAAACAGAAAAAAAAATTACCGAGAGAACCCATTTGGAGATAGAGAATTACCAGATCTATGGGAGAAACCGAGAAAAGAGGAATTTTGAGTGAAGAAAATTTGAGGCTTCAGCTCTAAAGGGGCAGAAGCAGAACAGTTCTGCCAAAAACATTGAGTCTTGAGCAAAGCTTGACTCTTGAGGAACTTCAAATTCTGAACTGAAGCAGAAGCGGCTTACCGACGCCTGAACTGTACGGGTGAAGTCATGACTCATGAAGAGGAATAATAGGGCAGGGGAAAATCTTGAGGAACTTCAGAAGGCAGAAGCGACGCCTGAACTGAACAGGTGAAGTCGTGAAGAGGAAATAATAGGGTAGGGAAATTAGGAAATAATAAGGGTAGAGGAAAATGAAAATAAGAAGTTAGGGTAAAGGAAATGTTATATAGAATAAGGGTATAGTTGTTCTCTTAGTATATCTTATCGGTTTATCGATTAACTGATAACCGAAGTGGACAAAATTAAAATCGAAATCAATAACTCAATAAGAAAATTTTTGAAATCGAAATCCAAATCGATGAATCGATAACCGATATCGTAAACTGATAACAAATAATCGATTCGATTTATCAATAAACTGATTTGAATGAACACCCCTACCCACCGGTACCTCTCATCTTACTACAGAAGCCTCTCAAGTGGGCTACGGGATCTCCATGTCCATCATATAAATCAAACTTGGGCATCTTGACTAGCGGGCAACTGGACGTCAGGGAACAAACACAAGTCCTTGTAAGCCACGCTTACTTGGATTCCTATCCCTTGCATTTTTCTCAAATATTTCTCTAAACTTTACTTTCCTGAATATCTCATCCTTCTCTACATTCTTGGATGGTTTCTCAGTTTCAATAGGAGGTTCAAAGTGAGGGGTGTAGTAATAAGGATCCGTGACTTTGAAAGTTGGTTCTAGAGCATAATATTGGGTATCTGGATCTTGGAATGCAAGTTCACTAGAAGATTTATGGAGGGTAGCTCACGGAGGGGCTACAAAAACAGGAGCAGATGTCGGAACATGGTATGCAGTTATTTTTTCTGGTGGAGCATGGAAAGTTTGGGATGAGGTGCCGGGGTAGTGGTAGTAAAGGGTGAAGCTCGGTGCATGTTAAGCGGAAATATTAATGGTAGTGGGATCCTGGGCTTGTGACAGTGGTGGGATGAAAGCTATATTTTCTGTGTAGTTAGCGGGGAATGAAGGTGGAGGATGCCCCCTGATCCAGGCTTGATACATTTCTGCCATTTGATGCATCAAGCTATGGACCTCCTCTTTTAATCCATACTCAGATTCCACCATCTCTCTCGGTGGGTCATTCACACCTGTGTCCAATTCTTTGCTAGCCATGAGTGCCTTGCGTTTTGACCTGGTGTTATATGGATGACTTGCCAGAATACCGAACAAACCAACCACCTTCCTGAACTTAAGCGCAACAGTAAACTTGTTAGTTTCAAGAGTTTAACAGATAGGAAATCGGACATTTGGGATGTAATGCACCTCAACAGTTAAACACTTCTATCATGTGTTTGAATGGTTGCATGTTTCATCCCAGCCTTAACTAAACCTTTTCACTCTGGAACATTTTTCTTTCATTTCTGCCTCCCTTTAATCATTCTTGATTTTCTCACTTTGTTCCCGTCGCTCTTTTATTTTTACACTCTCTTTTGTTATTTCGTTTTGCTGATCTTTTCTCTTTTCATTCAATTCTCTTTTCTTTATTTTTTTTTTAATTTTATGGCTATGATCGAATCCTATGGGTACTGCCTACGTATCATAATGCTGCATAAATCAGATCATTATGCAGTTCAGGGAATAAATGCGGAAACAAAGAAAAGAAAATTTTTTGGGTGTTTCAATATCTCATTAAATAAAAATCTTTTTGGAAATTTTTATTACAAAGACCCGAAAATACTAACGATAAAAAGGGAACATACCAACTCAAAAAAGAAAAACAAAAAGATTTGGAAAAGACTAACACACTCGAAAATGTGAAATATAGACTCAAAACCAAAGAAAAAATCAGGAATACATAAGAGCCTCCAATGCTACTCCGGGCGTCGGCGGGACATCAGTCGGTCTCGGCGCGGTCCTGTGTGCTATCTCTTCTTGAAGGTACTCCAAATCAGCCATCACCTGATGGACAAAGGTCAACACAGCAGCAAAGAACATAGACCTGGTCATATCTTCACGTTCATGGCAGTTCATTACGACATAATCAGCAATTTCTTTAATCCTCATTCTAATGACACCCTTTTCTTGGAGTAGGCGTCCAATTTGCTGAGATCAGGCCTCCAACACCTACGTGGACATATGGTTTTGGTATTGCAATTGTTGTATGTCTTTTTTCAATCGGAAAATAAATGTATAGCAATACTCTCTTTCCGTTTTGAAATCTTTTGCTTGCTGGACCATTTCATTTTCAAGAGTAGTTAATTTAAGTTTGTGACTCATCTATCATACTTTTTCTTTAGCTGCTGAACAAAACCTGTCCGTTCTTCTGCACTCTTGACAAGTTTTCTCGAGCTTTTGCCAATTCATCCTTGTCCTTTGCTAGATCAAACCCATAATTATGCACTTTTTGCCTCAGATTGCTTATGAGTTTTTCATCTTTTTCACTTTTTGCTGGGTTTTTAGCGGCTATTTTCATCTTCTAAATCTGAGCTCGGAGGGCTTCGTTTTCTCGGGCCAATCTTTTATTTTCTCCTTGCCTACAAACCACTATCAAATTTGATATTTCTGATTTGATCTTCTAGTTTGCTTAGGGTAGTCCGGTAGTCATTCTCTTTGGCTAACCAAGCCCACTATTCTTGCGATGCATCAACAAATTCTTGGATATGAGGCCTTTTAGATTCATCATTCGTCGCGACTCTCTTCCTACACCAAGAAAGATAACCGAGTAAAACCTTACCCCTAGATAAATCGCATACTCGGGTGTTTGCCCCAAATACTGGCATTCGTTCCAAACATGGCGAACCACTTCTTCGGGAAATTGAGCCTCCAAGCGGATTTTGACCACATGAATACTAAGATCTTCATCTCTAGGAATTGTTTGGCATCTTCCAAGTTGTCTCAAAACCCGATATGGAGCATAGGGTTGGATGTTTCAGAGACCCATTAGGAGGAAGTAGGGATCGGTGGCGGGCATGTAAACAATCTCATCAATGGGAAGCCAACCCAATGTCCACTCTATCTGATCTGCGGTTATAGAACGAAGGCGGGATATCCAATCTTTGACCCCTTCTGGTATTTCAAATCCTGTCACTTGTGTACCAAACTCTTCGATGCAGTTTTTTCCCGTAGACCCGTAGTTCATGTATCGAGGATGGTGAAAAAAGCGGTTGATCATCCACATTTGCAATAACAGATTACACCACTAAACAAACCTTACTCCGGCCTTACATGATATGAACGCTCAAAATTTATCTGATATGATCATGGGTGCGAGGGTACTCTTGGCTTGGGTAGTCAAAACATGGACAACTCTAGCTACACGCAAATCAATGATCCCGTCCTCCTTTGGAAACACTAAGAGGACTAAAAATTCCACCATGAAGGCAAAGCATCTATGTGTTTCCCATTTTGATCGGTTTCCCTTATTGCAGAGTCCATTTTTTAGGTCCTTGAAACCTTTTAAATGACCATACCACTGGTATAGAAAGTGAAAAGTGGAAGCTCCACCTGCTAGACTTTCAATCTTGATCTATCTGGTTATTTTCAACAAGTCTAGAAACTTGTGGGAGTAACATTCATTGGAAATATTGGGTACTTGTGTCTTAATACCTCTGTATTCCCGACATAACCTGTTGTTTCTTCCTAGGTAGGTGTAAGCTCAAAATTTGAGAAGTGCAAAATATTGTGAACGGGTTCCCAAAATGACACTAGTGCCTCTATCAAATCAATTTTAGGTTTAATTTTCAATAGTCCAGTGAGTGCCCCCAAGTGTCGGTTGACCTTGTCTTGCCCTTGTTTTCCCAAATCTTCCTACTACATGTGGAGTGCTAGTGGAATCTCATCCATAACCTTCACCGGTAAATTTTGTACAGTGCTTATTCTGCACATTTTTAAATTAGGGTGATTGGTTAAAACATGTGACTTTTTTTGAAAACTGATCAGAAAAGATTATTTTTAATAAAATTGAATTTAAGGCCCTTCAGCACTTCAAAAGGGAAGATTTTAGGGCTATGTTTGCTAACTGGCCAAAATTGAAAAAAGGACCATAGGTGGCTATTCTTGCAAAAACGGCCTTTCGGTGTCCCATCGGGATATTTCTGGCTATTTGGATAAAAACAGTATCACCTAACTTTATTTATGACAAAATGACGATATTTTTCATGTTTTTTAATTTTTGCAAAAGCGGGGCCGGACCCGACGAAGGTTGCCTACGTATCCCACATCGGGTGAGAATCCAACCCGTGTAGTTCTGTAAGTTTTGACGCAACAAGAAAATATGACTCATTTTGAAATGACTTTTCCCTTTTTTTTACCAAAATTTCGGCAGAGTTTCGGGATATTTTGAATACCGGGATTTTTAGAACCGGATATTTCCTCTCCTAACTCACTATTGGTTTTTCTGGATTTTATTTCTCTATTCTAGAAGTTGATCAACATACAAGCCGAAACAAATAAACGCACAAGTAGCATGTAAAATGCATCGGGATGATCTTTTATTTTGGGTACACCTACCCTACACGGACCCAACCCATGTGTTGAATCCCCAATGTCAAATGCATGTGATGCAAACAAGCATTCCTACTAGAGATCTGTCATGAGGCTATGTTATTCTAGGTTTAAAACCCAGGTTTATTGTTCTACACCTGACTTACCCGAGTGGATAACTCGAGCCGAGGGGGGAGGGGGGCGGAGGCAGCATACTGGTAACCAAAAGATCATCCGGCTTTGCAATTTGTCCGATCCTCGTTATACATTAGGGATATGACACTAACAGAAAAGATGTCACGCCAGCGTGCACTTACTAAAATTTTTAGAAAACTCAGCGAGAAGAAGAGTTTTGTAATAATGTATATACAGTCAACATAATATCAAAGTAATAAAAACGGCATTTAGCATATTAGGCTCAAACACGTACAAATCAGATAATAAATAAAGCCAAGTATAACAATTATTTTAAGCTCAAATTCTGAACCCTGAAACATAAGTTCTTAGTTCTTGTCCCCAGCAGAGTCACCAGAGTTGTCACACCTCCTTTTCTTTTTCCTTGCTATAAAATCCTACTCAAATTAATTAAACCTCAATCAAATCCTAATTTACATCTAATTTGCATATTTCAACTTAATAATCTATCTCCACCATTTAAATAATTGATTAACATAAAACTAATGAGAGGAAATTACTAATTTAAATCTAAAAGCTAAATAAAATTTTAAAAATGACCTTGATTTTTTGTGATTTTTATTTAATAAAGCAATTAACTTATGTAATGAAATCCTAAATGCAATTAAGACCTATAATGCTATGCATGAAATATTTTAGACACTTTTGGTATTTTTCTTATGATTTTAAAATGTTAAATATGCAATTAATTGCAAAGAACAATTAACAAGAAATTTCTAAAAATTCTATAAAAATTAAAATAATTAGAAAATCCTATTTTGTGAATTTTGTAGGAGTATTTTAGTCGGGCAAAAATCACTTGCTCACAATATATAGTCATTTACAACATGACATAGTTTCCAACGAATGTTTGGCGTATAAAATTAGTAGCTTTTCGGTTTCTATCTAAAGTGTAAGGGCTCGTTTGGTATGAGCGATAAGAGATAATTAATCCCAGAATTAAATTTGAGATGAGTTTATCTCACGTTTTGTTGAGATAAAATCGTAATATAACTAATCCTAGTTATACCGGAATTGTAGTGTTCTTTTATCCCCGTGAAAGGGTGGAATAACTAATTCCAGAATAATTAATCATGAGATAATTTATTTTCCGGCCAAACGATATCTAAGGATGCAAAACAAACGTATGGTAAAAACTTGTCAATCTAGTACTGAAATCTTTGGAATATTATTGAGTGCAATGATCATCATGAAGTGGGCACTGGTCATTAATTTGCTCATAGTTTTTGTTTGAACCTAGGTTGCTTGCACCATGAGAAGACATGTAACAGATTATCCAGATCATGTACAGGCCTTCCACGTCAAATCTGCCACAATATTGATATATACGAATCAACTACTGTGTACTGTGAGTGACTGGTTTTAATTATGAGAAAGACAATGAATGGCACAAATATTTTTTGGTCTTCTTTCTATCTAGATTATTTCTCTTTCTCTCGATCAAGGTTTTGATAATTCAGGCGAATCCAACAATTTTTGTCCAGACTGCAATACTCAAGTACTACTGGGTGTGAAGCGACCATTAGTCTTAGATTTTAGATTTCAAAGGGAATATTCTGTGGACATTCCCTTTTTGTTGTAATATGTAGGGTTTCGTGGCTCATGTATCCATATAAATAGAAAAAAATGTAGATAAGAAGGGGCATTGGCCCTTTTGTAAGAAAGTTTATCAACATCCCATGTACAAGATTCTTATCTTATTGAATAAAAATAAAGCTTGACTTTATATTTTGCTTCTTTTATCCCTCTCTTCGATCCAAGAAGGATTAGAATATAAAATTATATATCATCATCCATCATTGTCAGAAAAACATCCGAGGATCTCATCCATGTCTGGTTATCTTTGCCTCATCTACTATTTGAAAGTCATTTATTATCATTTATTGCCCTCTTTTATACTTTCGAGTCTTTATTGCTCCATTATTATCTCAAGTTATCTTCTTTAATATTATAAATTAAATACTCACCGTAAAATGCTAAATTTATGAATATTAATATTGGTTATGATTAACCATATTTTTCAACAAATCTAATTGTATAAAACCAAGATCTATTTTTTTAGGTCATACAATACTACTTCCTCCGATTTATAATAAGTGTCCAATTTGCTTTTTCAGTTTGGTTCTGATCACGCCCAAAGTATATCCTCTAAATAGGATTCTGCGGACGTTGCAAATAAAACCCAAGTATTAAGC
>MU716796.1:50986-94569 GCA_026770625.1 Nicotiana glauca | reverse complement strand
TCAAAGAGAACACTATCCAAGATAGGGAAGGAGTTAGAAGTTGAAATCAACTAGAACTCTTCCACCAAGGAAGAGATGCATCGGAACTCTAGTTATTTCTTCATCTACTAACTCTATAAATTGCAGGATGTTCTCACATTAAAGTGTGGCACAAAAATGCAGAAGATTAAACGTGAATTGGGAGCAAAATAAGCAAGACTTTTTGCAAGCAGTTCGTGTGTGATTCAAGTGTGCAAACCAGAAGCTACATGAACAAGATTGAAGAACAGCTCCATAAAGGGTTTTATGTGTCTTTCTTTATTTCTAGTTCAATTGTAGTAGGTATTTTATATTGTACCTTTCTGCTTTATCTAGAAGCTATTGTAATAGGTAATTTGAGTATTCAAGTTAGAGTTAACTTGAAGTTGTCGTTGCAGTTAGAGGCTGGTTGCCACAACGGGATTAGAGTTAATCCTTAGGTTTACAAAGAGATTTGTAAATGCAGTTTTGGCTCAGTGATTTTAGTGGAAGTTTGGGAAAATCCTACTGAGTAGTAGGTCGTGGTTTTTTCACTTTTTGATCCAGGTGTTTTCCACATAAAAATCTCTGTGTTCTTTATTTTATGTACTTTTAATTCCGCAAACAGCAGTAGTTAGTACATCTAGAAGAACCAAGTCCTTCCAGAAGCAGTTTAAGCAAAAAATTGGGTACCACACAAATCACCCCCCCTCTTGTGTGGTATTGACGTTTAGAACATCAAACAGGTTGGAATTAGGGATGATTAAGATCACCTAAAAGGTCCAATTCAGAATGCATAATAAAAAAAATTAAAAAGAATTTTTTTTTTAGTTAGGAGTTTCAACTTTGTGTAAATATCTAGATTAATTCTTTCTCAGTCTCATACGTTAATCAGTCTCATACTAGTGCTAACATCTATGTGCCAATGACTGATCTATCCTTGGGTCTTGGAACTAGGTGCCAAACTTGACTTCTTTCAAACTCGTTTAACTCATCCTGCATTACATTCACCCAATATGCATCCTGCAAACCTTAACAATATTTTTAGGTTCAATGATAGATAAGAAAGCATCAAAAGCACACATATTCTTTAATAGTGATCTGGTTTTAACTCCAGATGTTGGATCAGTGAAAATGTTCTCAATGGGATGAGAACTTTGATACTTGTGAGGTTTCACAACCAACTGGCTTCTGCTAGATGTTTCTGCCATTTGTTGAGGAACAGGATCATGAACAGGTTCCTTCAAAGAATTTATTTCAGTTCCTCTTTGATTTCTTCACCCTGTCAAGTTGCCCTATATGGAAGAACCTGTTCCATAACATGTTCCTTCTATTGGTGACACTTTGACCTGAGCTGATGCTTCAGTCAAGTCTTTTACCAATCCAATAGTTTCATCTTCATGTTCCTGTCTCTCAGAAATAATGTTAGTTTCATCAAATACTACATGCACGCTTTCTTCTACACATAAAGTCCTTTTATTAAACACTTTATATGCTTTGCTATGTGAAGAATATCCCAAGAATACTCCCTCATCACTTCTGGGATCAAACTTTCCTAGGGAGTCTTTTCCATTATTGTGCACATAGCACTTGCAACTAAATGCCCTAAGATGGGATATGTTTGGTTTTCTCCTTTCAGTAACTCATAGGGAGTCTTCTCTACCACAGGTCTGGTCATGCATCCATTGATTATGTAACATGCAGTGTTTACAGCCTCTGCCTAGAAGCTGTGAGGCAATTCACTAGAAAGTAGCATGGTTCTAGCCATATCCTCAAGAGTTCTATTCTTTCTTTCAACTACTCCATTTGTTGAGGGGTCCCAGGGGCAGAGAAATTATGATCTATACCATTTTCATCACAGAACTCAGCAAACTTGGAATTTTCAAATTTAGTTCCATGATCAGACCTAATGGAGGTAAGTTGATTTCCGAAATGTTTATGAGTTTTTCTAACAAATGCAGAAAATATGTCAATTGCTTTATTTTTGGAGGTTAGAAATAGAACCCAGGTAAATCTACAATAATCATCAACTAGCACCATTATGTATTTCTTTTCACCTCTGTTCATGGTTCTCATTGGGCCACATAGATCCATATGGACCAGTTCTAACGACTTGGTTGTACTTACCATATTATTACTTTTGAAGGATGACCTTACCTGCTTCCCCATTGCACATGCCTCACAAACTTTGTCTTCCTTGAAATTGATATTAGGTAGCCCTATAACCAAGTCTTTAGAGACTAATTTATTAAGCTGATTTAGACATGTATGACCAAGTCTTTTGTGTCACAGGAGGGGATCATTAACTAACACAATTAAACAAGCGAGTTAATTTTTTGAAAGAGTGTACAAATCTACAATGTAAATATTGTTAACTCTTTTTCCCTATAAAACAATCTTATCGGTGGTAAGGTTAATTACAAAGCATTTGGTGGAGGTAAATGCCACAAAGTTACCACTGTCACACAATTGTGACACACTTATTATGCTATATTTCAAGCCATCTATCAGGTAGACATTCTCTATGGAATGAGAATTTGTTTTGCCTACCTTTCCAACACCAATGATCTCACCTTTCTTTCCATTACTAAAGGAGACATTACCTCCTTTTAATTCCTCAAGTGAAAGGAACTGGTCCTTGTTCCAGTCATTTGTTTTGAGCAGCCACTATCCATATACCATATTTGGCTCCTTCCTTTCACTTAGACCTGCAAAAAGAAATCAAGGGTTAGTCTTAGGAAAACCAACTAGTTTGGGTCCCTTTCTATAAGCAAAAGGATGGATCAAATTCCTTTTTGCCCATCCAGGCAACTTATTTTCCTTCTGAACAAAAGCTTTGTTCTTTTGACTGGCCTTTTCTTTTGCATTACATTCATATTTGTAATGGCCAGTCTTAGCACAGTGTGTGCAGATTTTATTTTCAAGAAGTGTGAGGTACTTGCTTTTAGGATCCCATTTTGGAGCTTGAGTCCTATAGCCAAGTCTTCTTTTGTTGCTACTGTAATGCTCTTACAGCCAGGAGAATACATCATAAGCCTTGTTCCACTTGCAAGTTCTGTCTAGTTCATGTTTCACCTTTCCTAGATCTTCCTTTAAGATTTTGATGAATTCATCTTTCTTATACAATTCATCTTTCATTTTTCCCAAATTTTCTTCTAAAGTGAGATATGTGTGATTATCTTTCTTCTTTCCTGTTCCTAGTTTCAATTTTAAGTTTTCAGAACTAAGTTCTAGGACACTGTTATCAAGTTCAAGAACCTGGTTCTTCAACTCAGCATTTTTGTTATCATTATCATTTGCCCTAGACTCTAGAATTTTGCATTAGCTTTTAGGATCACACATTCCCTAGACAGACTTTACTTCTCATTGTTAATTATCTTAGACTCATCAATGAAATCTAGTAATAACTCAGCCAACCTTTCTTTAGACAAGAACTTAATCTTTTCTTTGAGATGGAGAATACTGACCTCTTGTTCATTATCAGATTCTCCTATGGCCATCAGTGCTTGCTCTTTTTCAACTTCATCTTCAGAGTCTTCATCTGAGGTTTCTCCCTAAGCAGCAACCATAGCCTTGGTTGAACCTATGTTTCTTTTTGGTTGAACCTGCTCCTTCTTCCTGTTCCTTCGTTCAGCTCTTTCTTTCTTCCACTCAATTTCCCATTGAGGGCAGTTCTTGATCATGTGAACAGTCTTACAACACTTGTAGCAACCCTCATTGGTCTGTTTCTCAGGAGCTCTTGTCTTGTTGAAGGTTGTACCTCTTGAGGAACCCTTTCCTCTCATCAGGTACTTTTTGAAATCTCTAGTGATCATTGCCATCTCATCATCTTCCAAATCTGAACCTTCAGCAATTCTGAGAGCTAAACTTATCTCCTTCTTGGGTGTATCCAACTTTATGGTTTGCCTTCTCATTTCATAAGCAGTAAGATTTCCAAGCAGTTCATCCAGTTTGAGAGTAGCAATATTCTTGAATTCCTAAATAGCAGTGATTTTGCTTTCCCATGTGACTGGCAGAACCCTTGTCAGAAGTTTCTCAACCTTTTCTTCTTCAAGAATAACACTTCCAAGAGACTTAAGTTCATTTGTCAATGTAGTGAACCTAGTATACATATCCTAGATAGTTTATCCTTCCTTCATAGTAAAATTCTCATATTGAGAATACAATAATGTTCCTCTTGATCTTTCACTTGAGGTGTTCTTTCATGGCCCACTTGCAAAGTGTCCCATATCTCCTTAGCAGTAGTACAACTTTGGATCTTACTGTACTTATCTGGACCTAGTCCACACACAAGCCATTTCTTGGCCTTAGCATTTTTCTCCCACTTCCTCAGGTCTTCAGCAGTGCAGTCAGCCCTTGTCTTTGGCACATCAACTCCTTCAGCATTCTTCTTTGTGGTTGCTAGGGGACCATCAGCAACATGTCCCAGAGTTCATAGTCTTCCCCAATGATGTGATCTCTCATCCTATTCTTCTACCAAGAATAGTACTGACCATTGAAAAGTGGAGGCCTAGCAGTGGATTGCCCTTCCCAGCTCCCAGGTGGTGAACTCGTATTGATCTTTTCCTAAGGTGTTAGCCTCTTCAAGGATAGCTTGCTCTGATACCAATTGCTGTTCTAAACGACAATACCACACAAGAGGGGGTCCTGATTTGTGTGGTACCCAATTTTTCGATCAAGAAGAACCTGGTTCTTCTAGGTGTTTTAACTACTACTGTTGCAGAATTAAAAGTACAGAAAATACAGAACATAGAGATTTTTACATGGAAAATACTTGGCTCAAAAGTAAAAAAACCACGACCTACTACTTAGTAGGATTTTCCCAAACATCCACTAAGATCACTTAGCCAAAACTGCATTTACAAAACTCTTGTAAACCTAAGGATTAACTCTAATCCTAGTGTGGCACACAACCTCAACTGTTGCGATACTTTCAAGTTAACTCTAACTTGAATACTCAAAGTACCTAATACAATTGCTTCTATGAAAGCTGGAAAGGTACAACTTTAAACAACCTACTACAATTGATCTAGAATAAGAATAAACAGAATGGAACTGGTTCTTCTATCTCGTTCAAGTAGCTTCAGGAGTGCACACTTAAATCTCATATAAATTGCTTGCAAAACTGCCTTGCTCTTTTGATCTCAATTTAGTTTAACTTCTGCGTATGTGCAATGCTTGTAAAAGAGAACAATCACAGTTATTTAATGAGTTAGTAATCAGAGTTTGATTGAGACTCAATTGCTGATCCTTTGTCAAATTTGAGTCCTAGAACAATACAAACTTCAACCCTATCCTTTATCTGGATTGTGTCCTCTTCCTATAAGGAGACTTCCTCTCCTCATCTAATATGCAACCTTTTCGATCAGTTCAGAAGATATTGCTGCTTGACCCTTGAGACTTATCTTCTTTACGTGCATCTCACATGTATAGGTTGATAAACACTGTGTCTCACATGATGGACCTGGTCCATGACTGAGTTCATTTGTCATTCTTCAAAACTTCACCTGAACTTGGGCCAACATTCACCTGAACTTGAGCCAACAGGTATACCTTTAAGTTTCTCCAAGCTCAACTCACGGATGCCTAGCCTATTATGAAGTATCTGGATCTACACAAAAAGATGTGCAAAAGCATAATATGGGTACACCATAATGGTATCCAGTAAGTGTTGATACCTAATTTTTCCCTGCCTATTTTGTTTATATGCAAAATACTTTCTAAGTACTATATATATGCACATATATAAATATGCCTAAGTGTTTTATTATTTTTCCAATTTTTAAAAGATTTTTAAACCAATTTATTGTCCATTTTACCAGCATAAAAACCAATAATTATTCCCAAATTATCATCTTTGTGAATAACTTATTTTATTCTCATATTTATACCAAAATATAGCTATAGTAATTTTTATATATTTTTACAAATTTATTTGATATTTGAAAAGTCAAATTGCATATAATTATAATTTTAGCCTATTTTGAGGATTAATAGTATTTTATAATTATGAAATTGGTTCCAATATCTTTAAATTAATATTTATGTATTATTAATTGATCTAGTACTTTTAATTTTCTTTCAAAATCATTGTTTACTATTTTTATAAAATAAAGGGGAAAAACTGGCTATTTAAAACTAGCCTGATTTGCATTTCAATTATAGCCAAATCGACCCTCCAATTGACCCAATATTAACCCCCAATTAGGGGTGTGCATTTGATTTATCGATTCAATTTTGATCCTTATCGATAATTACTTATCGATTATCGATTTGTACATGTGCTTATCATTATCGTTTCAATAAGATTTTGATTTTTTCGATTTTAGGGGCTTATCGATTCGGTTATCGATTACACCAATAAGAAAATTTGTGGATGGAAAGTATATCGCTATAAACGCGCATAACTAATATGGACAAAAAGAAGTTAAAATAAGACGAACACCATTTATAACATTAAAATTGTGTCAACAAGCACATGCAACAAAACTAAAATAAGGGATCAAATGTATGCCACGAACACTCCAACGGTATAAAAAAACAGAACAAAATACATCATCACGGCTAATTCTGTTTTCCATTAATTTGAACTTCATTCCTTTGATCTTTAATTATGATCATTCCTTAAATCTGATAGAGGAAATAATAGGGTAAGGGACTTAGGGTAAAGGAAAGTGTATAGATTAGGGAAAATGATATTGTATATCCGCTTCCAAAATAGTAGTGGAATATATATACATTTTGTATATTATATTAATCTACACAAATAGGTAACTACTCATTTTACAAGTGTCTACAGTTTAGGGTGTGCATTCGATTTATCGATTCGATTTTGATCCTTATCGATAATTACTTATCGATTATCGATTTGTACATATGCTTATCGTTATCGTTTCAATAAGGTTTCAATTTTTTTGATTTTGATTTCGATAACAAATAATCGATTCAATTTATCGATAAACCGATTCGAATGCACACCCCTACCCCAATTGGACCAGTCCAATTTCAATTTTAACTAGACTCCTAACCCGTCAACACAACCCGCCCTGTCAATCTTTTAATCTAGGTCGTTGATCATTTTGATCAACGACCATGATCACCCCTTACCTTTTTAATTCACCGACCATACCCTAATCCCTTCATTTCCAGCTCTCAGCCGCCTTCAAACACTCTGCTCTCCCAAATTTCTCTCGAAGGTTCCTCAGAACCCTAGTCATCTTCTCCCCTTTTCAACCGCAATTTCACCGGAATCCATGGCTTCTCAGGCCATGGATGACCTGTACTCACCCCCCACCACCTTCAAACCATGGGTGTTCGAAGTTTCGAGGTCTGACCTCGATGGTGTTCTTTCAAATATTCTCATATCTATGGCTTTGTGGCCTCTCTGGCCTTGCTCTGGCATATACAAGCATCAGGAGCCTATTTCTGACCTGTCCGACTTAAGATCGGGCTTTCTTCCAAGCCTTTCTCATTTCTATTGTTTCTCTGAAACCCTAAGCTATTCGAGGTTTTCTCTGGTTATTTTCTCAAATCTATGCCATATCTGTGTTCTACTGGAGTTTTAAAACGTTTTCCCCAATCTTTTCTTTCAAAATTTGTTTCTCTTTGATTTAGGGTTTCTGAAAAGCTTTAAAATGTTTTCTGACTCCTCTTCTTCTTTTCTTTGTGTGAATCTGTCTATGCTATGTTTTTATGCTCTCTTTTCTACCTCGCATGTTCTTCACATATGTTCTTATGTTTGCCTTATTATGCATGTTTTTCTATTGTTCTTCGTTCTTTCTTCAACTGGTTTCTATATCATGCTTTCACATGTCTATCTTATGTGTTCTTTTGCTATGCTTTTTCGATACTCCTGTATTCCTTTACTGTATTTTCTACTAAGCTCTTAGTTCTTTATTTGCCTTCTTCTAAACTCTATTTGAGTTCTTTCTAAACATGTTTCATGTACTGTTTCCTTAAGTTTATACTATCTTTTTGTCTTCTAAACTTGTTTAATTTCCAAGTTTTTCTTAAAACATGTTCTTTATGCTTCAAATCAGCTTTTTCACTATGTTCGTTTTGAACCTGCTATTTTACCTGTTTGTTTTCTCATATCTGCATCTGATTCGACTTGACAACCTTAGGATTTTGGGGGTTTTTGGCGAGTTTGATCTTGTGTTTGGACTAGGGTTCTATTATGGAACCCTAAATTCTCTCAAACTAAGTCTGGGTCTATATACTGAATTTGAGACTTTTTGTTTGTGACTGAGAACTTTTCTATACTAGATTCTCTTTAATTAGCATGACAGTTCTTTCTTGTTTGACATGTCTGTATGCTTTATATATGAGGAATTCTTCCTTCAAAAAGATTTTGCCAATTTGTGATTAATTCAGAATTCTTTTAATAAGGTTCGATTGATTGTTACTAATTTTCTTTAATTAAACCTTTCTTCACCTTTTCTGGTTGGACTCATTCATGCCAAAACTCAATTTCTGATTTTTACTGGTTGTTGATAGTTGTCTTTCCTTATTTGAACAAACCGTGTTGCTATCAAACTCTTTCCTTAAATAGTTTATGTGTATTTGCCCTCCTTGTACTACTTTGGAAAAGATTTTGATCAATTTCTTTCCTTATTTATTCTGCCCGTTTGAAATCAGTATCCCTTAATTAAAGTGAGACCTTATGTAATTGATTCCAAAAACTATTTTCTTATCTTTTTCTTACTTGCTTTCTGCACTATAAAGGGCACGACCTTTCCACTTTAACACCAGGAGTTCAACACTCTAACGCACATTACTTACTTTCAATTTCAATACTCTTACACTTCACCCAACACTCTATTATCTTTTGAGATATTTTCTTGCAATCTAGCTTTACAAGACTACCGCTTTTACTTTCTTGTTTCCCAGAAACTGGTATGTTCTAATTTAAGTTTCAGCGGCATCCCAATGTGTTTATTTCACAGCTTCTATCATCCTGTCTTTGCTATCTATATTTAGTGTTAAATATGTATGATGTTCTTTTCGTATTTGTTTTTCTGTTGTGAATCCCCATACCCTATTCCCCTCTATGTGTTTGCGTTAAGGTTCAGGCATGGCTGCATCCAAATTATTGTTCATGTTTGTGCTTGATCCTTTAAAGGATCCTAACTCCCAAACAATGTTGGCTAACAGGCTGGTTGGGGTGTGCCAACACTTCTAATTGCTGGGTATGACCACCAGCCTATTTTGGCTTTCCCCTAAATCAATTCCTGCACTTACACTCATTCCTAGTTTATAAGTTCTGCCCCCTCCTATGAGCCTTGCTTTGGAACTTTGAATTCCCTCTGAACTTGGACATTTGAGGGCCGATCATTCCCCACTGCACTATAACTCAATTCAGCAATATATTTGTGTGAAAGCACTGCCTGAAGTTCATGAATCTCCTGGGAACTCTAACACACCCAAAAATGAGAAAAGCTTTAGAAATTTGTTCCTTGTAGCTGGCTTACTTCATGCCTTAGACAGAAGACTGAATCAGGCTCTCATTGGTTGGGATTTTAGCTTTCTGATGTAATTTTATTTTTCTTTCCCTTATTCGTTCTGGGATGTAATAATTTATAATAGCTTATGGGGTTTATAGTGAAAAGGGGAGGGCCACTCATGTATGCATGAGGGTAGATAGCATGTCATAGGTATTTACTTCTGCAAATCATGTCAAGTTCTATATTTTTGTATTTTTCATATAGAAACCATGCCTACAGGTTTTGCATTTCATATATACATCCTATCTTTAGGTTCAACACTTCTGCATGTTAGAAATCCTGCCTATAAGTTCTGTATTTCACACTTATATATCATGTCAATAGCTTTCTGCATTTCTATATCTCATATAAAGAACATGTCTATAGGATTCTGTATTTTGCCTATCATATAGAGAGCATGTTTATAGGTTTTTCATGGATTCTGCATATGCATCCATCGCTGGGCAAACAATATGTAGGTTTAAATAATAATCAGTATTTTAGACGCCATGCCTATAGGATTTCTGCACTTCTATAAATGTTTTAAAATCAATAACACTTACAAAGCATGCCTAAAGGAGTAACCAACTAATCTGAATCTGAACCATCTATCTCGCTTACAAGTCTAAAATCAGTAGTGATGTTGCTCAAGTCTGCAAAGCTTATGTTTTTTTTATAATCAATAAGTCTTCTTCTTTAAAACCAGTACACTACTGAACTATTAGATATCATGCCTATAGATTTCGCTTAGGCAAGCCTTAGGATAATTTACAAATTAAAACGAGGTCTTTGTTAAATTCCAACCAGCAGGCAGGTCTGATTTAACTTTCTCATTTAAAACATGTAATAAATCAGTCTGCCTCTCGTTTCTTTTAAGTTTAATTAAGACCTAATCAGTATCTGAAAGACATGCTAAAACTATATGATTCTCTTTATTTTAAGGAGGTTTGTTTGAGCCTTATTTTTTATGTACTTTCCTGATACTTGTCATATATGTTTTGACCATCGTCCTAGACTTTTATCCTTTTAAACCATAAAAAGACAAATTTTCCTTCCCTTTAGGACTAGTAGTTCCTAATACCTCCGGGGTTGATAGGATTGGGGAGGGTAGTAGCATGCAATAGGTAAACGAGACCATTCCGCGTTTAATACCTTAACGGGGTGGGGAAGGGTAGATATGGACATCATAACCATGGGATAACACCATGCGTATAAACGGTTACCTGGTGTTGTGTGGGAAGATCCATATTATTTATAAACCTAGGATCCCCCATTCCCTTTACTTGTCTATCTTTTCAGATTTTGAAAAAAAAGAACTATTTAATTTTCAGCTTCTTTAACCTCTTTTACTTCAATTACTTGCGTCAATTATGTAAAAAAACCTCCCTTTTACTAGTTTAATTTTTAGTATTATTTTCTTCCCAAAACTTCCGCTTCTTTCACCTTTTTTTAATTACCTGCATCAATTATGCACGAACCACTTCCCCTTTACTTGTTTATTTTTTCAGAATTTCAAAACTATCTTCTTCCCAAACTTCAGCTTCTTTAACTTCGTGTACTTCAGTTGTTTGCAACCATTATGTGAAAACTATCTCGCATTCTTGCTTGTTACTTGTTGTTTGTACTTAAAGTCACAATTGTAGCATGGTCGGGAAACACACTAGTGGATCTTGAGGGGTTCCTAATACCTTCCCCTCGAGATAATTTCAAGCCCTTACCCAATCTCTGGTTTTCTAAATCAAAATTCTTCTTAGTGTCCTAATCCACTTAATCATTAGGTGGCGACTCTTCAATTGCAAACCCAATTCCCAAAAGGAAATGAGTTGTCTGCCCAAATGTCATTAACTTGATTTTGCGAGAAAAAGGGGCATCGACAGCATGGCGACTCTGCTGGGGAATTCTTTAAGGCTTTTACCATTTCATGCTATTTATGACTTTATGCTTCTTTACATGTCTTTACTTGTTTAAATGCCTTTAAGTATTTATTCCTTCTTCTACTATGAAACTGACTTGACTCTTTGTTTGTTTTCTTTATTTCTCTTAATGTTTTCCTTCGCTTTCCTTTAATGCTATTGTAAATCATGAGAAAACTGTTGTAATTATTACTTTATGAACGTGCAAATACGTGACAACTTGTTAATTATTGTAACTGCATATTCAACATCATATTCCACTTGTGCCAAACAAAATACCATAGCAACACTTATAATGAGTGGTTGCGCCATTCCGATATTATCACCCCCTAAATCCGGTAAAGGCATATTTGCGGTAAAACTAGTCGATCAGCGGTGTTGTCGACAGTTCTGCGCCTTTCCCTCTTGAGTTGTCCGCTCAAGGGTACCAGTCTAAAACCCCATAGAAACTCTTTCTCTTTAAATTGTGCATGCATAATGGTCAAACCTAGTCGAGTTAGTTATGCTATCCGCATAATGACTCTTTAAGATAGCCTTGTCCAAAGTCTACTGGGTTTCCTTGAAACCCAAACGGACACTACCACGTTCTGTGCATTCATTTGGAGAACTAAATGCTTCTTATGCTAATTGTTGATATTAATAGTCGAGTCTCGTGGGGGTAAGGGTCTAACACTTTTTGTCTTGCAGAAATGAGGCACGAAGTCCCCATATTCGGTATGGTCACCAACATCCACCCCAAATTGCTAAACTGGTGGGGAGATCTTCATTCCAGCGATCGGGATCTTGTCAAGAAGTATCTACAAAACTTACCTTCTCTCCAAGAAATTCAACCCAACAACAAGATTATAGAAGTTGCAACTCTATTTTGGGATTGTGATAGGTTGATATTCCGCTTTGGAAACATTGAGATGACACCTTTGCTTGAGAAAATAGGAGGACTAGCTGGGATACCATGGGAAACTCCGAGTTTGATAATTCCGGAAAACCGCAAGGGTAGGGATTTTCTCAAAATGATGGGTCTAAAGAAGAATCCCGACTTGACATGTTTGAAGGAGTCATACATTCCCTTTGACTACTAGTATGAAAGGTTCACATCAAATCTTACCGTACTTATCCTGTCGAGATTGCCCTCACATAATTGGGGCATATCCATCGAAGGGCCTTTGTCTTCATGTTCTGTTTCTTAGGGATGATAGTGTTTCCAATGAAGAAAGCAAGAATCCATACCAGGCTAGCTATGGTCACCAAAACCTTAATGGAAGGAATTGACGGACAACCATTCAGTCTTGTGCCAATGATCATAGTAGAAATATACGGACCCCAGAAAGGTGTCAATGGGGAGCCAAACATTTCGAGGGTTTTAATATGCTACTCCAACTATAGCTCATGGAACACCTCCAAAAGGGTAAGTACCGACAAGAAATCCATCGTAGGGGCTAGGACGATCATATCGCCTTTCATCACCCGAAGCGAATGAATTACATGCCCAACTAGAGAATGCTAGAGAATGGGTCGAACTCTTTGAAAACCTAACTGAGGACCGAGTGCAATGCATGTTCGGGTGGTTCCCTACTGAAGAATTCATCATTCGATCTAGGGATGTGCCATTTCTGATACTAATCAGTTTGACATAAACCTACCCTTATGTCCCTATCCGGATTATGATATAGGCTGGTAGGAAGCAGGTTATACAAAGGGTCGACAAGATGAGTCACTTTCGAGCCTACTTCTAGGATGATGATAGTCTATACAGGTGCCAGGCTCAGCATATGTGGCATTGCCAAATTGTCTTAGGAAAAGACACCATCGAACCGGATCGCTACCATGTTGGTTGTACCCCGCATTATTCAGGCTGGCTGGAGGGCAATCACAACGATTTGGGTCAACTTGGGTTTGTTCGAGGTCACATGATCATCGATGAAAAGGCTGAAGCACAAGTAAAGTACAACCAACTGCGCAAGAGGATGCAGGAATATGAAAACGAGAACCGTGAAATATAAGAAGCCAATCAAAAACTAATTGGATAATGGAAGGATATGGCTGTTAGCGCCAACAAACGACTGATCTGTTTGGAACGGGGCATAGTAGAACTAGAAAAGAAGTTTCTGAAGAGACTCGAAGATTGCCGAGTTACTGAATGGAATGATAGAGGACATCTGGCCAGAGCTTACCTGCTGCGAGGATTGCGCGAGCTGGGAGAGTTGTTCGAGGGGGCTAACACTGCCGAGTCTGGGGAAGGTCCTTCTGGGATCAAATAGATAGGAGTTTTTCCCTTTTTTCTTTAAAAAATGTAATAAGGGCTATGGCCACTAGTGACATTTTATTTCCTGTTATTTAGTGTCATATTGGGATTCGTCTACCTTTTATTAATAAAATGAGGCATTTAGCATTCCAAGTTCTCCAAATTTACTTGTTGCTAGGCCTACCTCGGGCACAACGAGGTCCCCTAAATTAGGACACGCTTTTATATTTCCTGTACTACGTGTTTAAATATTGCAACATCTTTTCTTATAATCCTTACTAACTTATTACCTTTTGTTTTTAGTTTTTGTCTATTCCCCTCCCCAAAAGGTTAGTTCGTGAACTCTATCAACATCAGCATATTTTACAAGATCCAGAGGCCCTTCACCTACTCCTCCTCCCAGTCCTGTCAGGTACAAAAGCAAACGAAGAATGGAAGATTCAAACAACTCTGTTGAACGGGTAGAGGTCACTAGTAGTGCTATGGTCCCCAAGGAAAGTGCCTCTCAGATAGAACAAAAACTACTGAAATTCCAAGAAGATCTTGATTAAGTCTGGAACTTGGAAAGTTTGTCATTTTCCGTTTCCGCTCCAAAAGTTACCTTCCAAAAATACTCAGAATCCCATACCTCCACAAAACATACCAAAGCAACCCGCTCCTCACCACCACTGCAATACTTGCCACATTCCCAACAACACACCACTGCTCATCCCGGAAGTGTTGAACTCCACAAATGACCACTGCCACAACCAACACAACACCCACATCTATGTGGAGACTATGCCACACTCCACCCAACCCATCTCAAGCACACCCGTGTCCGATGATAAGGACTTGCTCATCAGAAATCTGGCCAAAGAGCTTAAGAAGTTGACCACTAGAGTTCAAGGTGTGGAAGGCAGTAAGGGAATTGAGGGGCTAAACTATGAAGATCTATGCATACCACTCGATGTCGAACTGCCCGAGGGGTACAAACCTACTAAGTTCCAAATTTTTTATGGTACTGGAGATCCTAGGGTTCACTTGAGAACATACTGTGACAAGCTAGTCGGAGTAGGAAAAAATGAAAAGATCCGCATGAAGCTTTTCATGAGGAGACTGAAAGGATATGCTCTGTCTTGGTACATTAGCAAAGATCCAAAGAAGTGGTCAAACTGGGTTAGTATGGCGTCCGACTTCATGGATAGGTTCAGGTTCAACATGGAATATGCACCGGATGTGTTTTACATTAATTTAAAGAAGAAACCCATATAAACATTCCGCGAGTATGCCACTCGTTGGAGATCAAAGGATGCTAAGGTTCGACCTGCTTTGGGGGAACAACAAATGAACAAGTTTTTTGTCCTGGCTCAGGATCTACAGTACTCTGAAAGACTGATGCTGATTGAGAGCTATAAATTTTCTGAAATCATCAAGCTAGGAGAAAGGATTGAAGAAAGGTATCAAGAGTGGTATGGTTACAAACTTTGAAGCTTTGCAAGCCACTAACAAGGCTCTACAGTCTAGTGGTACGTCCAAGTAAAGGGACGTAGGCACCATGATGGTTGCACAGAGAACCAAATCACCTGTCAAATACCAAACTTATCCAATACCTCCACATACATATCAGCCCACTCCAAATTTTTAAACACCCGCACCTTCCTACCAAACTCCACCGCCTACCTATCAATTGCCTCCACCTACTACATACCAACCTGCTTCACCCAGATATTCCCAACCCACACACGTCTAACAAGCCTACAACACTCAACCATCCCAGTATCAATCACCTCCCACTCGCCAAAACTTTCCTAGACCTCGACCAAATTTTGACCGCAGACCTCCCAAACAGTATACCGCGATTGTCGAACCAATCGAACAGTTGTATGAAAGACTCAAAGCTGTTGGACATGTCACCCCTATCCCTGCTATAATCCCTAAAAACCTTTCCCAATGGGTCAACCCGAATAAAACCTGTGCATACCATTCTGGCATAAAAGGGCATACCATTGACGAATGCCGCTCCCTGAAGGATAAGATCAAGGCTTTGATTGACAACAAGATCATCGTGGAAAAGGAGAACGCTCCAAATATCCGCAATAACCCTCTACCAGACCACAAAGGTGGATGTGTTCACATGATTGAAATAGAGGATGATTGGGATCCTGAGGGATCAATCGGTTTGATCACAGAAAGTGATGACCCAAACAATGCAACAGTCACCCTTAATCCAATTGTAGTCTATATTTAGCCTTCTAAAGATGCCGAGGTGAACATGTCCATACCACTTGAGTTTGAAACACCAGCCTCTACAAAGACCCAATTGAGGTCGAGTTTGGGTCCCCAAAGGCGCCTGAGCCATTTGAAGTTGTTGTATTACCTTCCAAAGCAAGGGTGACTATTCCTGTAGTAATGACAGTCGTAACACCATTTCACACAAAAGCCATACCATGGGACTATACAGCCTAGGTAAGGAGGAAGGGGAAAGCCAAGTTCGGGAAAGCAGTTGCAGCACAGGGTATGACAAGAACCGGCAAGGTGTATACCCAGAACACTTGGATGAGTAGAGTAAGCAGACCTCCGGTCGACAGGCCATCAATAAAACTAGACCTGATGATCTTTGGAGAAAGATACAGGCGAATGAGTACTCAGTCATTGATCATCTGAAAAAAATACCGGCATAGATTTCTATCCTTGCACTGCTGTAGAGTTCCGATGCTCACAGGAATGCCTTATTAAGAGTGCTGAGTGAGGCATATGTACGCAGCAACATCACTGGTGGAGAAAAGGCAAACATGGTAGGTCAAGTGTTGGAGAGTCACAAAATTGCCTTCCACAAAGATGAGCTACCATCGGAAGGATTAAGTCACAACAAGGCATTGCACATCACTGTGCAGTGCGAAGATTATTTTATCACCAGGATCCTGGTCGATGGGGGTCCAGTCTCAACATTTGTCCGTTGGTAACACTCAGGACATTGGGAAAAGGGCTTCATGAAATCAAGGATGGGGCCATCAACGTTAAGGCTTTCGACGGTTCAAAAAGGTCCACTATTGGGGAAATTAGCTTATGTTTGCAAATGGGGCCTACTTGGTTTGATGTTGATTTTCAAGTGATAGACGTGCCAATGTCTTACAATCTATTGTTTGGACGACTATGGATTCATGCCACCGGGGCCGTGGTATCAACACTACATCAGGCAGTGAAATTTGAGTGGAATCACCAGGAGGTGATCATTCATGATGATGGTAGCAATCCCGTATATAGTTGCCAGACCATCCCAGCAATTGGAGGAAGAAGAAAGATAGGCGGGAAAACTTACCACCACATTAAGCGAGTCAACACCGTCGATAAGGATAAATAGTAGGATAACAAAATTGAAAGCATATTGAACACTGGAGCGGGTACGAACCTGTCAAGGGACTTGGCAATAATCTCCAAGGAATCGCTAAGCCCATCAATCTCAAGAAATATGGCACCACCTTCGGATTGAGGTATGAGTATACCTGGAAAGAATTCAATGAATGGTCGCCACCATGGCGCGGGCCTTACTATCCATTGGAGCAACCAATACCACATTTGGAGTAGACCTTCTAGCCAACTAATATTATCTACGGGTTAGAAGAAGAGGAAGCACTAGAAGCAATGAGGAACTTGTTCCTAGAAGATGATGACATGGATTGTTGTGTTATTTTTGAGGAGGGAGGGGAGGAAGGCCCTTCCATACATGTTGTAAATAGAGGAGCACACCTCAACAACTAGATCGTCAGAACCACCAGAGCCCGGTGTGCCTCGGAGTAGCAAGGCCGAACAAGCACCACGCACTATTTTATTTTACTAGTTTACTTTCCTTTCGCACTTTTGTTTTCGCAAGAAAGAGCTCCAATGTTCAAAACATTTATGGAATTTATCAAAGCATTTTAATTTTCTTATAAATCTTACTTTTATTATTTTCTCTCATTACTTTACTTATACAACATTGCTATGACTTATCTCGATGAACCAATAACTGTGACATGTAATGAGACAACGCAACAAACGGACATAGATTCAGAGGAAGATGATATACCGGAAGAGATTGTTAAGGAAGTCAAGAATTTCGAAAATAGTCCTTAAGTCCAACTTGGACGAGACTGAGATTGTTAACTTGGGAGATGCAGAAAACATCAAAGAAACACAAATCAACGTTCGTTTGTCATCGTCAGAAAAGAAAGAATATACGGAGTTTCTAAGAGAGTATGAGGACATATTTTCCTGGTCGTACGATGACATGACTAGTCTGAGCACATCCATTGTGGCTCACAAATTGCCGACTGATTTGGCCTGTCCACCAATAAAGCAGAAGCTCAGAAAGTTCAAGCCAGATATGAGTTTGAAAATCAAAGAAGAGGTCACTAAGGAGGTCAAAGCTAAGGTTCTCAGGGTAGTAGAGTATCCGACATGGTTAGCCAACATTGTGCCAGTACCGAAGAAGGATGGGAAGTTCAGACTCTGTGTCAACTACCAGGATCTCAACCGGGCCAGTTCAAAAGACAACTTTCCCTTGCAAATACACACATCTTGATTGACAACTGCGCCAAGCATGAGCTGCACTCATTCATTGATTGTTTTGTTAGGTACCATAAGATATGGATGGATGAAGAGGATGTTGAGAAAACAACTTTCATTACACTGTGGGGGGGGATGTATCGCTACAAGATGATGTCGTTTGGGTTAAAGAATGCAGTGGCCACCTACATGAGGGCCATGACCACTATTTTCCATGGTATGATACCCAAGGAGATTGAAGTATATGTGGATGATGTCATTATCAAGTCCAAGAAAGTCGCTGGTCACATGGAAGATTTGAGGAAATTCTTCAATAGACTGAGAAGGTACAACTTGAAGTTGAATCCCGCAAAATGTGCATTTGGTGTTCCTGCCGAAAAATTACTTGGGTTCATCGTGAGTCGTTGAGGGATAGAACTGGATCCATAAAAGGTCAAATCTATTTAAGAATTTCCACCGCCAAAGAACAAGAAAGAAGTAATGAGTTTCTTGGGGAGACTTAACTACATTAGCCCGTTCATAGCATAATCTACCGTCATCTGTGAGCCAATCTTCAAGATGTTGAAGAAGGACGCAACTACCAAATGGACCGATGACTTCCAAATGGCCTTCAACAGAATCAAGGAGTACTTGTCAACACCGCCAGTTTTGGTCCCGCCCGAGCCAGGTAGACCCCTAATACTCTACCTTGAAATATTGATGGAGCATTCGGATGTATTCTGGGGCAACATGATGAAATAGGGAGGAAGGAGCAGGCCATCTATTATCTTAGTAAGAAGTTCAACCCTATATGAGGCCCGACATTCTCTATTGGAATGCACCAGTTGTGCTTTGACTTGGGTAGCTTAAAAGTTGAGGCACTATTTATGTGCCTATACTATGTATCTCATATCAAGGATGGATCCTTTGAAGCACATCTTCCAGAAACCCATGCCCACTGGCAAGCTAGCCAAGTGGTAAATCCAGTTGAGTGAATTTGACATTGTCTACATGACTCAAAAGGAAATCAAGGGACAAGCACTAGCAGATCACCTTGCAGAATATCCTATAGGCAGAGAATATGAACCCTTGAAGAAGTATTTTCCTGATGAGGAGGTATCATTTATATGAGAAGATATTGCGGACTCCTATGATGGTTGGAGGATGTCTTTCGATGGAGCAGCAAATTCCAGGGGAGTTGGAATAGGAGCAGTCCTAGTGTCAAAAATCGGCCAGCATTATCTGTTATCCGCCAAGCTCAGGTTCCCTTGAACTAACAATATGGCCGAGTACGAAGCCTGCATCTTAGGGCTCAAGATGGCCATTGACATGAACATCCAAGAGTTGTTAGTAATTGGAGATTTAGACTTGCTTTTACATCAGGTCCGAGAAGAATGGGAAACCAAGAACTCCAAGATACTCCCATACCTGCATCATGTACAGGAGTTGAGAAGAGGTTCACAAAGACGGAATTCCAACATGTTCCCAGAGTCCAGAATGAGTTCACTGATGTATTGGCTACCCTGGCCTCTATGATACAACATCTAGATAAGAATTTTATTGATCCTATTCCCGTGAAGATCTACAATCAGCCAGCTTATTGTGCTCATATCGAAGAAGAAACGGATGGAAAACCTTGGTTTCACGACATCAAGGAATATTTGGCAAAAGGAGAATATACAGAGCTTGCAAACACTACTCAGAAGCGCACACTTCTAAGATTGTCCAACAATTTCTTTCACAGCTAAGGAATCCTATATCGGAGGACTTCGAATTTGGGTTTGCTAAGGTGTGTTGATGCAAAGGAAGCATCTAAACTACTAGAAGAAATCCATGCTAGGACCTGTAGACCACATATGAACGGTTTTGTCTTAGCCAAGAAAATACTCCGTGTAGGTTATTTTAGGATGACTATGGAGACAGACTACATCCAGTATGTTCGAAAGTGCCACCGCTGTCAGATACATGCCGACATGATAAAGGTGCCTCCAAATGAGCTTAATGCAACAAGCTCGCCATGGCCGTTCGCCGCTTGGGGAATGGATATTATTGGTCCAATCTGACCTACCGCATCAAACGGGCACAGATTCATCCTAGTGGCAATTGATTATTTCACCAAATGGGTTGAAGCAACATCTTACAAAGCAATGACTAAGAAAATCGTGGCAGACTTCGTCCGTGATCGTATCGTTTGTCAATTCGGGATTCCAGAATCAATCATTACTAACAATGGCTCCAACCTCAATAGTGACTTGATGAAAGTTATGTGTGAAACCTTCAAGATCAAACACAAGAATTCCACAACTTACAGGCCTCAGATGAATAGAGCCGTGAAAGTCGCCAATAAGAATATCAAGAAGATACTAAGGAAGATGATAGAAAAGCATAAGAAGTGGCATGAGAAGTTATTATTTGCTTTATTGGGATATCGCACCACAGTTCGCACATTAACCGGGGCAACTCCCTATATGCTGGTTTATGGTACAGAGGCGGTCATTCGCGCTGAGGTAGAAATTCCTTCCTTTAGGATCATACAGAAAGCAGAACTCGACGATGCAGAATGGGTAAAGAGTCATTACGAGTAGTTGGCTCTTATAGATGGAAAGAGAATGAATGCAGTTTGCCATGGTCAGCTTTATCAGAACAGAATGTCTAGAGCTTTCAACAAGAGAGTCAAACCAAGATGGTTCACACTGGGTCAGCTAGTGTTAAAGAAGATTTTTCCACATCAAGATGAAGCCAAAAGGAGATTCTCTCCCAATTGGCAGTGTCCATACATGGTTCATCAGGTTCTAACATGAGGAGCCCTTATACTTGCAGAAATGGATGGAGAAGTTTGGCCAAAACCAATCAACTCAGATGCGGTCAAGCGATACTATATGTAACCATTTATGATTTCCTTATGTAATTTGAACTATTTCTGACCTACTATATGGGTTCGGTCACAATTCAATAAAATTTTCATTTTTGCCCCTTGCAATTGGAACTAGGGCCGAATTTTGAGGAGGACCCTCAAAATTCCGAAATAAGAGATGTTGCAATATTCTGAACCACGTCACAATCATCGGTTCATCTAAAGTCTATTTCTTATACATACTTACTTCATATCCTTTAACAAAACTCATGCATATTTACTATCGAAATCGCTTTGTTTAGCAATACTACCCCTATGATGCATACTGTGTCATCAGATCAAGAGCCGAGCAGGTCAAGCAAAGCCAGCAGGGACACGGAACTAACCTTTCCCCTTTACAAAACTCACGATTTTTCTTTAGACGCAGGCACTCAAGTCACAAATCTATATATTATACACATATGATGTTCAGGAATGCAACTCTCAGAAGTATCATACCTATTCACAGTCGCTATCCACATACAATATCCCCAGCAGCCACGATATCACAATCAGCTACCAGATATCAGCTAAGAAATTTTATTACTATTCGCCTTTTATCTCTTGCATAAGGCTACTATTCTGCCTTTTGAGACTAAGCTCTATCTCCATCTGCATTTCTTGCATTGCATAAGTCTACTATTCTGTCTTCCGAGACTAAGCTCTGTGTCCATCTGCATTTCCTGCATTGCATAAGGCTACTGTTCTGCCTTCCGAGACTAAGCTCTATCTCTATGTGCCTTTCCTGCATTGCATAAGGCTACTATTCTGCCTTCTGAGACTAAGCTCTATCTTCATTTGCATGGCTGAAATATCGCCACTTCATTTAAATCGTGCATCGGCTGAAAGATCGTCATTTTATTTGCATTTTGCACGGCTGAAATATCGCCACTTCATTTAAATCTTGCATCGGCTGAAAGATCGCCAATTTATTTACATTTTGCATTACTGAAATATCGCCACTTCATTTAAATCTTGAATCACCTGAAAGATCTCCGTTTTACTTATATTTTGCATGGCTGAAATATCGCCACTTCATTTAAATCTTTCATCGGCTGAAAGATCGCCATTTTACTTACATTTTGCATGGCTGAAATATCGCCACTTCATTTAAATCTTGCATTGTCTGAAAGATTGCCATTTTATTTATATTTTGCACAGTTGAAATATCGCCACTTCATTTAAATCTTGCATCGGCTGAAAGATCGCCATTTTATTTAGATTTTGTACGGCTGAAATATCGCCACTTCATTTAAATCTTGCATCGGCTGAAAGATTGCCATTTTCATTTAAACCTTGCATGGCTGAAAGATCGCCGTCTTTATTTACGTTTTCACGGACTGAAAGATTGGCACCCATTGCATTTCATAGGCTGAAAGATCGTCAAACTGTCCAAGGGTGTCATTGTTCGGAGTCACCATTCGCATAGCCCGAGAATGCCATGCCATGGCCTGAGGATCTCCTTTATCTCTGGCGTATCATTATTCAAAGGCATCATCGCTCAGAGGCATCATTTTCATAGCCTGAGAGCATCATTTCATATCCTGTGAATTCTTTATTATATGCTTCATGGCCCAGGACATCATAGTCTAAGGACGTCATCCTAACCGTCCAAAGACAGCATTCATGGTCCGACAGGATTAAATTTATGCACACTATATGTTCATATTGCTCATTTGCAAGTAAACCGGCTAGCAACGGCCGTCCCAGCAGGAGCGATCCTGCTCCGATTCCAGTAGCCCTATTAGGCTTTAACTATTCATCCCAAACCTAAATATCGCATCCTTTCTTGAAAGATCTCCATCGGCATATTCCGCCGATGGATCCCGAAATACATACGGCCTGATTCCTGTAAGACCAGGGATATATAGGTAGCTCAGGATCCAATGCACGATCAATCTTTTAAGCCAGGGATATGTAAGTGTTTTAGTATTCTTCTAAATTTTAAAAGATTTTTAAACCAATTTATTGTCCATTTTAGCAGCATAAAAACCAATAATTATTCCCAAATTATTATATTGGTGAATAAATTATTTTATTCTCATATTTATATGAAAATGTAGCTATAGTAATTTTTATATATTTTTATAAATTTATTTTGTATTTTAATAGTCAAATTGCATATAATTACAATTTTAGCCTAATTTGAGGATTAATAGTATTTTATAATTATAAAATTGGTTCCAATATTTTTAAATTAATATTTATATATTATTAATTGATCAAGTACTTTTAATTTGTTTTCAAAATTATTGTTTACTATTTTTATAAAAAAAAAGGGAAAAACTGGCTATTTAAAGACTAGTCTCATTTGCATTTCAATTGTAGCCAAATCGACCCTCCAATTGACCCAATCTTAACCCCCAATTGGACCGGTCCAATTTCAATTTTAACTCGACCCCTAACCTGTCAACACAACCTGCCTGGTCAATCTTTTAATCCAGGCCATTGATCATTTTGATCAACGGCCACGATCACCCCTTACCTTTTTAATTCACTAACCATAACCTAATCCCCTCATTTCCATCTCTCAGCCGACTTCAAATATTCTCCTCTCCCAGAATTATCTCGAAGGTTCCTAGGAACCCTAGTCAGCTTCTCTCCTTTTCAACCGCACTTTCACCGGAATTCATGGCTTCTCAGGCCATGGATGACCTGTACTCGCCCGCCCTCCACCTTTAAACCTTGGGGGTTCGAAGTTTTGAGGTCTGACCTCGATGGTGTTCTTTCAAATCTTCTCAGATCTATGGCTTTTTCGGCCTCTCCGGCCTCGCTCCGACGTATCTAAGCACCAGGAGCCTATTTTTGACCTCTCTGACTCAAGATCAAACTTTCTTCCAAGCCTTTCTCATTTCTAGGGTTTCTCTGAAACCCTAAGCTATTCGAGGTTTTCTCTAGTTGTTTCTTAAATCTATGCCATATCTGTGTTCTGATGGAGTTTTAAAACATTTTCCCCAATCTTTTATTTCAAAATTTATTTCTCTTTGATTTTGGGTTTCTGAAAAGTTTTAAAATGTTTTCTGACTCCTCTTCTTCTTTTCTTTGTGTGAATTTGTCTATGCTGTATTTTTATGTTCTCTTTTCTACCTTGCATATTCTTCTCCTATGTTCTTATGTTTACCTTATTATGAATTTTTTTCTATTGTTCTCCGTTCTTTCTTCTACTTGTTTCTATATCATGCTTTCACATATCTATCTTATGTGTTCTTTTTCTAGGCTTTTTCTACACCCTTATGTTCCTTTACTATGTTTTCTACTAAGCTCTTAGTTCTTTATTTGCCTTCTTTTGAACTCTGTTTGAGTTCTTTCTAAACATATTTCATCTACTGTTTCCTTAAGTTTATACTATCTCTTTGTCTTCTGAGCTTGTTTAAGTTCCAAGCTTTTCTTAAACATGTTCTTTACGCTTCAAATCAGTTTTTTCACTATGTTCAATTTGAACCTGCTATTTTACCTGTTTGTTTTCTCATAAGTCTCTAAAAGAGACCTCCGAACCTTTCAGTTATTTATCTTCTCGTCTCTACATCTGATTCGAGTTGAAAACCCAAAGATTTGGGGTTTTTTGACGAGTTTGATCTTGTGTTTGGACTAGGATTCTAATGGAACCCAGAATTCTCTCAAACTAAGGCTAGGTCTATGTAGTGAATTTGAGCCTATTTGTTTGTGACTTTGAACTTTTTCATACTAGATTCTCTCTAATTAACATGACAGTTCTTTCTTGTTTGACATGTCTGTATGCTTTATATATGAGAAATTCTTCCTTCAAAAAGGTTTTGCAAATTTGTGATTGATCCAGAATTCCTTTTAATAAGGTTCGATTGATTGTTGCTGATTTTCTTTAATTAAACCTTTCTTCACCTTTTCTAGTGGGATTCATTCATACCAAAACTCATTTTTTTGATTTTTATTGGATGTTAATTGATTGCCTTTCCTTATTTGCACAAATCGTGTTGCTATCAAACTCTTTCCTTAAATAGTTTCTGTGTATTTTCCCTCCTTGTACTACTTTGGAGAAGATTTTGATCAAATTCTTTCCTTATTTATTCTGCATGTTTGAAATTAGAATTCCTTAATTAAAGGGAGACCTTATATAATTGATTCCAAAAACTATTTTCTTACTTTTTTCTTACTTGCTTTCTGCACTATAAAGGGCACGACCTTTTAGCACTTTAACACCAGGAGTTCAACAGTCTAATGCACATTACTTTTTAATACTCTTACACTTCACCCAACACTCTACTCTCTCCTGAGATATTTGATTGCAATCTAGCTTTACAAGACTACTACTTTTACTTTCTTGTTACCCTGAAACTAGTATGTTCTAATTTAAGTTTCAGACTCATCCCAATGTGTTTATTTCACAGCTTCTATCATCTTGTCTTTGCTGTCTATACTTAGTGTTAAATATGTATGCTATTCTTTTTTCATCTGTTTTTCTGCTGTGAATCCCTATACCCCTATTCCCCTCTATGTGTTTAGGTTAAGGTTCAAGCATGGCCACATCCAAATTGTTGTTCATGTTTGTGCTTGATCCTTTAAAGAATCCTAACTCCCAGAAAATGTGGCTAACATGCTAGTTAGGGTGTGCCAGCACTTCCAATTGCTGGGTATGACCACCAGCCTGTCTTGGTTTTCCTCTAAATACCTTTATGCACTTACACTCATTCCTAGTTTTTAAGTTCTGTCCCCCTCCTATGAGCCTTGCTTTGGGACCTTGAGTTTCCTCTGAACTTGGATATTTGAGGGCTGGCCCTTCCCCGCTGCACTATAATTCAATTCTGCAATATATTTAGGTGTAAGCACTGTCCGGAGTTCATGAAGCTCCTAGGAACTCTGACATACCCAAAAATAAGAAAGGCTTTGGAAATTTGTTCCTTGGAGTTGGCTTACTTCATGCCTTAGACAGGAGACGGAATCAAACTCTCCTTGGTTGGGATTTTAGCTTTCTTATGTATTTTTATTTTTCTTTCCTTCATTTATATTGGGCTATAATAATTTGTAATAACTTATGGGGTTTAGAGTGAAAAGGAGAGGGCCACTCACGTATGCGTGAGGGTAGCTAGCATGTTCATAGGTATTTACTTCTGCAAATCATGTCAAGTTCTGCATTTTTGCATTTTTCATATAGAAACCATGCCTAGAGGTTGTGCATTTCATATAGACATCCTATATTTAGGTTCAACAATTTTGCATCTTAGAAATCCTACCTATAAGTTCTGCATTTTGCCTATCTTATAGAGAGCATGTTTATTGGTTTTTCATGGATTCTGCATATGCATCCATCGCTAGGCAAACGATATGTAGGTTTAAATAATAATCAATATTTTAGACACAACGTCTATAGGATTTCTGCACTTCTATAAACATTTTAAAATCAATAAAAGTTAGAAAGCATACCTATAGGAGTATCCAACTAATCTGAGTCTGAACCGTCTATCTCGCTTACAAGTCTAAAATTAGTAGTGACATTGCTCAAGTCCGCAGAGCTTATGTTATTTTATAATCAACAAGTCTTCTTCTTTAAAATCAGTACACTTCTGCACTATTAGATATCATGCCTATAGGTTTTGCTTAGGCAAGCCTTAGGATAATTTACTAATTAAAACCAGGTCTTTGTTAAATTCCAACCAGCAGGCAGGTCTGATTCGGGTTTCTCATCTAAAACATGTAATAAATCAGTCCGCCTCCCGTTTCCTTTAAGTTTAATTAAGACCTAATCAATATTTGAAAGACATGCTAAAACTATATGCTTCTCTTTGTTTTAAGGAGGTTTGTTTGAGCCTTATTTGTCTACGTATTTTTCCCATACTTGTCATATATGTTTTGACCGTCGCCCTAGACTTTTTATCCTTTTAAACCACAGAAAGCCAAATTTTCCTTCCCTTTAGGACTAGTAGTTCCTAATACCTTCGGGATTGATAGGATTGGGCGGGTAGTAGCATGCAATAGGAAAATGAGACCATTCCGCATTTAATACCTTAACAGGGTGGGAAAGGGTAGATATAGATATGACGACCACACGATAACACCATGTATATAAATGGTTAACGGGTGTTGTGTAGGGGGTGATCCATATTATTTATAAACCTAGGACCCCCCATTCCCTTTACTTGTCTATCTTTTCAAATTTTGAAAAAAAAAAACCGTTTAATTTTTAGCTTCTTTAACCTCTTTTACTTCAATTAATTGGGTCAATTATGTAAAAAAAAACCTCCCTTTTACTTGTTTAATTTTTTCAGTACTGTTTGCTTCCCAAAACTTTTGCTTTTTTCACCTTTTTTTAATTACCTGCATCAATTATGCACTAACCCCTTCCCCTTTACTTGTTCATTATTTCAGAATTTAAAAACTATCTTCTTCCTAAACTTTAGCTTCTTTAACTTCTTGTACTTCAGTTGTTTACAACCATTATGTGAAAACTATCTCGTATTCTTGCTTGTTTACTTGTTGTTTGTACTTAAAGTCACAATTGTAGCATGGCCGGGAACCACACTAGTGGATCTTGAGGGGTTCCTAACACCTTCCCCTTGAGATAATTTCAAGCCCTTACCAAATCTCTGGTTTTCTAAATCAAAATTCTTCTTAGTGTCCTAATGCATTTAATCATTAGATCGCGAATTTTCAATTGCAAACCCAATTCCCTAAATGAAATGAGTTGTTCGCCCAAATGTCATTAACCTGATTTCGCGAGAAAAAGGGGGCATCAACAGTAAGTATCAAGCCTAACTGCGGAGTAGTGATGAGGTCAGGTCAAGACACCTACTGGAATAAATAAAGAAGCTGAACATGTAAGGTATAATATAATAATGGAAAAAAGAATGAAATAATAAAGAAATACCACAAGATTAGCTATAACAAAAGTTGAGGCAATTAAAGCATCAAGGGAGGAAACACATAATAACAATACCAAGGAAATGATGCAAATAAAATACAAGTGATGTAAAATAAAGATAACAACAAGAACCATGTCCTAGATACCGCCTCGTATCTCATTTCACAGTCACAATTATAATCTTTCCTTATATAAAAAATCGTGGGAGCCTTACATTTAGTTTTGAAAATTATTTTTTCCGAAATAGCTACCCGCGTTTTAGCCCACCTTATCTCACCGCATGCGTATCAACCCCTATCCTTATACCCTACATGCGTATCAATATCACAACATATCACAGATCGCATCTCAAGTGCCCAATACCACAACTTGTCAAAAGAGGTCAACAATAATAATTTTTCAATAATAAATAGCCATGGTTCAACCATAATATGTACAAGAGTCTTAACAATAGCAAACGAAAGTGAATAACTCAATAGGGATGGTATTTAACAATTTACAACTTTTCCTCGAAGTGATCCAGAACTTTACAACTTCAACACCAAAACTCAACAATAAGATATTTCAAAAAATAATAACTTCAAGTAAGGTAACTCAATAGTTAAGTATTTAGCAAGGAAACGAGAAAACTAACTTCAACTAAGCATGTAATAACAAATAACAAGTAAGAGATGAAACAAGTATCAACAATGTCAAGTGAAGCATGTTAGGATAGATTAACGATGATGAATATAACATGTTATGACAATTAAATTAAAGGCATGAAAAGAATCTATATAGCTTACACTGGTCAATTACCACATTTAGCTTGTGTACCCACTCGTCACCTTGCGTACACGGCTTTCACGTACTATAATTAACACTCAAAAATACCACTCCAAAGGGAAAATCCCCACACAAAGTTAGGGACGATACTTACCTTAAAATATGCTAACTCAATCCACTAGTATGCCTTTTCTGCGAATATTTAATTCCGTACTGTTTGAATCCAGTCAAAATACCTTTATACCATAAATACAAACCATATGAAACTATTACGGATAATAGAGTGAAATCTTTAAAGAAAATCAAAACGTCAACTCAAAAAGTCAACCCGAAACCGCATCACAAAACCTAACCAAACTCATAAAATCCGAATACTCATTCAATAACGAGTCTAGACATACTAAAATTACTCAATTCCGATCCCAAATCAACCTTCAAATCCTCAAAATATAGTCTATGAAGTTTTCACAAATTTTCCTAATTTTCCAACTCAAAACACTAATTAAATGGTAAAAATAATGATGGATTCATGTATAATAGCTAAATCCGAGTCAGAATCACTTACCCCAATCAACACTTTGAAAATCTCTTCAAAAATCGCCCAAAACCGAGGTCTCTAGCTCAAAAGACAAAAAATGAAACAAAACCCTCGATTTGGAAATAATATACTGCTACCTAGTTATTTGCCTTACATGATCGCGGAAAAGCACTCGCGATCACTGAGAACAAATTTTCACTGTCACAAAACCTCATACACGATCGATTGAACTCAGTCGCGAACACAGTGACTAGCCTTCCTCGACTTACGTGATTACATTCCAGGCCACGCGAACGCAAAGAACATCGCTTGACTCCCCAATGTCACTCATTCCTTATATGCGAATGTGGTCCCACACACTCGTTCGCGATGACAAGCTCCTCAACCATTGCGAATGCGAAGAATAAAACTCTATCAGTCGCCAAAGATTCTACATGATCGCGGTATAATCATCACGAACTCGATGAAGGAAACCAAAAACTAAGAAAACCAGCAATCCCATTTCAAGAATAAATGGTCCGAACTTAATCAGAAACATGCCCGAGGACCCCGGGACCCCGTCCGAACATGCAATCAAGTCCTAAAACGCGATGCAAACTCGCTCGAAGCCTCAAATACGTCAAACAATACCATTCGTACATGGATTCAAGCTTAATGAACTTATGAATTTCTAACTTCCAAAACTAATGTCAAAACATACCAAACCAACTCCGATTGACCTCAAATTTTGCACACAAGTCATAATTGACACAAGAAACCTATTACGATTTCTGAAATCGGAATCTAACCCCCGATATCAATATAGTCAACTCCCGACCAAACTTCTCAACCTTCCAAACCAATGACTTTCTAACTTTCACCAATTCAAGAAAAATAACCTACAGGCCTCTATATCAATATCCAAACACGGTCCCAACTCCAAAATCACTATGCGAAGCTATCAGAACCGTCAAAACTCTATTCCGGAGTCGTCTACACAAAAGTCAAACTCTGGTCAACTTTTTCAACTTAGGCTTCCAAATTTGGGACTAAGTATTCCATTTCAATCCGAAAGTCACCTGAAATCGAAAATAACTACTCTGACAAGTCACATAACCATAATATAACATAGAAGAGGCAATAAATAGGGGAACGAGACTCAAGTACTCAAAACAACCGGCCGAATCACTACAAATATAGTGGATTTTGATGTGATTTTGGATATTAATTGGTTTCTTCTGTACCATGCTATTCTTGATTTTCATGTTAAGACTGTGACTTTGGCTATGCAGAGGTTGCCAAGGTTTGAATGGAATGGTTTCTTGGGCCACATTCCTGGTAGAGTGATTTCTTTTTGAAAGCTCAAAGGATGACTGGGAAGGGATATTTGCGTACTTATACATTGTTAGAGATGTCAGTGATGATACTCCTATTGTTGATTAGTTCTAATAGTAAGAGAGTTTCCAAATATATTTTCGGGAGACCTACCGGGTATGCCACCCGATAGGGATATTGATTTGGCATCAGGCACTCAGCCCATATCTATTCCACCGTATCGCATTGCTCCAACTAAGTTGAAGGAATTGAAAGAGCAATTGTAGGAGTTGCTAGATAAAAGGTTCATCAGGCCAAATGTTTCTCTTTGGGGTGCGTTGGTATTATTTGTGAACAATAAGGATGCTTCCATGAAAATGTGTATTGATTACATGCAATTCAATAAGGTTATCATCAAGAACAAGTATCCATTGTCTCGTATTTGTCGCGACCCGAATTTCCCACCGTCGGGATCGTGATGGAGCCTAACTCTTATAATTCTAGGCACGCCAATAGATACAATTCCAACACATTAATCATTAACCAAAATAGAAATTTACCATAATTAAAACTAAACAGATATGAAGTGCAGAAATTTTATAATAGTTTAAATACTCCAGTACAAGACTACCCAAAAGATCTGGTGCCACAATCCACGAACGTCTAAGAATTTTTACAAACACCGGTTTCAAGGAAAATACATCTATTTTTCGGAATGAAAGAAAACAAGAATCTAAAATAGGGGGAAGTGGAATCCAGGTTCTGCGAACGTCGGCAGATCTACCTTGGGTCTCTTTTGGACTGAAGGCAACAACCATAACTTCAATCAGTATGGTCCAGTACCGGGATCTGCAAAGAAAGTGCAGAGTGCAGTATCAGTACAACCGATCCCATGTACTGGTAAGTGCCGAGCCTAACCTCGGCGAAGTAGTGATGAGGCTAGGACATGACAAATTACATAAACCTGTGTAGTTAAACAAAATGCTAACTGAATAACAATTAATAGAAACTAAGCAGAAATTAACGGGAAAGGGGCAACATGCTATGGGAGTACCAAAATAAAGAATCACAGTAGTAGAGGAATTTAAACAGCTAGTACTCTTTGATCTGACAATAACAAGTAAACACAACAAACAGAAAATGCACGGCATCACCCTTCGTGCTTTTACTCTCAATCCTCACTACATAATCAATAATAGAAACGTGCAAGGCATCATACTTCGTGATTTAAAACTCAAGATCACCAGATAATCAATAAAAGAAACGTGCACGACATCACCCTTCATGCTTTACCACTCATCCTCACCATATGAATAATAGAAATATGCACGGCATCACCCTTCGTGCTTTATCACTCTTTCTCACCACATAAGTAATAGAGACGTACATCGCATCACCCTTCATGCTTTATAACTCTTCCTCACCATAAGAAACAAGAGAAACAATAACAACCCGGCAAGGGCATCACAATTAAACAACCTTATTTCATCATTTAACTTCACAACATAAATCTCAACTTGAGCCAATATTCAACTAATATCCAAAACTAGGAAAAACATAACAAGACTTGTTTAACATGAGTAATAACTAGTTTAACTAGAAACAATACGTATAACGAAACACAACCATCACAAGTATAGACAGGGCCACACCATGAAGATGAACGATCTCCCGAATATAGATCTCAGCCAATTGCTCCGAAGAATAGGAAACTAACATATGAATGAAATGCGCTGACTTAGTCATCCTATTAACAATAGCCCATATTGCATTGAACTTCCTCTGAGTCCGTTGGAGTCCAACAACATAGTCAATAGTGATACGCTCCCACTTCCACTTAGGAATCTCAATCTTTTGAAGCAATCCACCAGGTCTCTGATGCTTGTACTTTACATACTGATAATTCAAACACTGTGATACATATACAATAATATCCTTCTTTATCCTCCTTCACCAATAATGTTACCGCAAGTCCTGATACATCTTGGCGGCTCCCGGATGAATAGAATACCGGAAACTATGGATGTCCTCTAAAATCAACTCACGAAGCTCATCCATATTAGGCACAGAAACTCAACCATGCATCCTCAAAACTACATCATCTCCAACTATAACATGCTTGGCATCTCTGTGCCACACTGTGTCCCTAAGGACAAGCAAATGAGGATCATCATACTGTCGCTCCCTGATATGCTCAAACAAGGAAGACTAAGTGACTGTACAAACTAGAACACGACTAGGCTCAAAAATATCCAACCTCACGAACTGATTAGCCAAAGCCTGAACATCCAAAGCAAGCAGTCTCTCACCGACTGGAATATACGCAAGCTTGCCCATACTAGCTGACTTCCTACTCAACGCATCGGCCATCATATTGGCCTTCCCGGGATGGTACAAGATGGTGATATCATAGTCTTTCAATAGTTCCAACCACCTCCTTTGCCTCAAATTTAGTTCCGTATGCTTGAACCAGTATTGCAAACTCTTGTGATCCGTGAACACCTCACACGAAATGCCATATAAATAATGCCTCCAAATCTTCAGTGCGTGAATAATGGCTACTAGCTCCAAGTCATGAACTGGATAATTCTTCTCGTGAATCTTCAACTTTCGCAAAGAATATGCAATAACCTTGCCATTCTGCATCAACACTGCACCAATTCTAATACAAGATGCATCATAATATAATTTATTGGCCCTGAACCTGTGGGCAACACCAACACCGGCACTTAAGTCAAAGCTATCTTGAGCTTCTGAAAGCTCGCCTCACACTCGTCTGACCACCTGAATGGGGTACCCTTCTGGGTCAACCTGGTCATTAGGGCTGCTATAGATGAAAAATCCTCCACAAACTGGCAATAATAACCTGCTAAGACCAAGAAACTCCAGATCTCTGTAGCTGATGTGGGTCTAGGCCAGTCCCTGACTACCTCAATCTTCTTAAGATCCACCTCAATACACTTTGCTTATGCAATGTGACCCAAGAAAGCAACTGAACTAAATCAAAACTCACATTTTGAAGACTTAGCATATAACTGGTTGTCTCTTAGAGTCTGAAGAATGATCAAAAGATACTGCTCGTGCTCCTTTTAGTTGCGGGAGTAGATCAAGATATCATCAATGAAAACAATAACAAAGGAATCCAGATAGGGCCGGAACACCCGGTTCATCAAATCTATAAATATTGTTGGGGCATTTGTCAACCCAAATAATATCACTAGAAACTCATAATGCCCGTATCAAGTGCGAAAAGATGTCTTAGGGACATCGGATGCCCTAATCCTCAACTGATGGTAGCCAGATCTCAAATCAATCTTTGAAAATCCTTGGCACCCTGAAGCTAATCAAATAATTCATCAATCCTCGGTAATGGATAGTTGCTCTTGATGGTGACTTTGTTCAACTGTCGATAATCTATGCACATCCTCATCGATCCATCCTTCTTCTTAAGAAATAATACCGGCGCACCCCTGGGCAAGACACGTGGTCTCATAAAGCCCTTATCAAGCAAATCTTGCAACTTCTCCTTTAATTCTTTCAACTCTGGCAGGGTCATACGATATGGCGGAATAAAAATAGGCTGAGTGCCCGGAGCCAAATTAATGCAAAAGTTAGTAACCCTATCAGGTGGCATCCCTGGCAAGTCTGTAGAAAATACCTCTGGAAACTCCCATACAACTGGCAAAGAATTCATAGAAGGAACCTCAGCACTAGAATCACGAACGTAAGAAAAATAAGGCAAACACCCCTTCTTGACCATACACCTAGCCTTCATATAAGAGATAACCCTGCTGATAGAATGACCAGGAGTCCCTCTCAACTCCAATCAATGCAACCCCGGCAATGCTATGGTCATAGTCTTGGCATGACAATCCAATATAGCATGATAAGGTAAAAACCAATCCATCCCCAAAATAAGAACAAATTCAACCATATCAAGAAGTAGGAGATCTACACTAGACTCAAGACCTACAATAAAAACCACACACGAATGATAGACACGATCTATAACAATAAAATCCCCTACTGGCGTGGACACATACACGAGAGACTCAAAGAATCACAAGGCACAACCAAATATGAAGCAAAATAAGATGACACTTAGGAGTAAGTAGACTCTAAATAAAATAGAACCGAAGTATCTCTACTGCAAACTGAAATCGTACTTGTGATAATTGCATCAGAGGACTCAGCCTCAAGCCTGGTTGGAATAACATAACATCGGGGCTGGTCCCCACCACTCTGAATTACATCCCTGGGATGGCCTCCTGCTAGTTGGGATCCACCTCTGACACCTTGTCCTCCACCTCTAGATGCCTGACCCCTACCTCTAGCAGGTTTATTGGGCGGTGGAACACCCGGTGTTGGAACCATGGCACATGAACTTTGATGTTGAGAACTGGTCGATGCTCGATGCTCGATGGAAAAATCTAGCGATATGCCTCGGATCGCCATAAGATTAACAAGACCTCAGCTGCTGAGATCGCTGACCCTGAAATTGACCCTGATGGCCTGGGTAACCACCCTGAAAACTCTGGACTGGAGGTGCATTGATAGGAGCTGGTTGTGCAATGTAGGGTAGCTGATCAAAATACTGCAAATGAGAGCCACAACCACCCGGAGCACCATGAGAATCCTGAAGTGCTAAATGAAATGGCCTAGGAAGATGACCTCTACCAAAAGAATCCCTGCCTCTAGACGAGGCACCACTGAACCAGCCAGAATGGCGAGGTCTCTTGTCGGACCCCTGACCACTCCCCCGAGCTAAAACCATCTCAACTCGCCTAGCACATTAGCCGCATCCTGAAAAGAAATCTCTCTCCCTAACTCCTTAGCCATCTGTAATCTGATAGGCCAAGCGAGTCCCTCAATAAACCTCCTCACCCTCTCTCTCTCGCTGGGGAGTATAAGAAGAGAATGACGAGCCAAATCAATAAACCTAGTCTCGTACTGAGTGACAGTCATAGAACCCTGCTGAAGATGCTCGAATCGGTTGCAGTACTCCTCTCTCTGAGTGACAGGAAGGAACTTCTCGAGAAATAGATAAGAGAACTGATCCCATGTCAAAGCAGGCAACCTAGCTGGTCTGGCCAAACACTAATCCCTCCACCACTTCTTGGCAGAACCTGATAGACGAGAGGCAGCAAAATCGACCCTATTGGTCTCCATTATCCCCATGTTCCATAGAACCTCGTGATAAATATCCAAATAGTCTTGGGGATCCTTTGAAGAAGTGTCGCCATAGGTAGTGAAAAGCTTGATGAACTTGTCCCATTCTTCACAAGGCATCTGAAGACATAGCTGATCCATCACTGGTCTATGCTATAACACCCGGTGGAACTACCCTAACTGGGTGAACTGCTGGAGTCTGTAACTAGGGAGCCATATACTCCAAAGTGTGAGTAGTAGGAATCTGTGATCCTCCCCCAGTCCGAGAGATGGCTGGTGTTACTGGAAGTATGACTGCCTGAGTAACACTCTCCATGAGGCCCACTAGACGGACCAAAGCATCCTGAAATATCGGGTAGCTATAAACCCCTTTGGGACCTGAGCTGGCCCCGCTGGAATGGTCTAGGATGGAACCACGTCATCAAAATCCACTTGAGGCTCCGCTACTGGTGTTGTTGCCCGAGCACTGGGCTGAGCCCTACCCCTGCCCTTTGTAGGAGCTACTACTGAGGGCTCGGGATGTTGATCAGCTGATGAAGTTGTACGTGTTCTTGCCATCTGCGAAAGAACATAGTAGAAGTTCAATTAGCATTGAGAAATGAAATCGCATGACAAACAATAATAGATGTGAAGTTATTCCTAAACTTTGTAGCCTCTGGGGATAAGAACAGACATGTCAGTGCCGATCCCTCAGACTCTACCTAGCTTGTTCATGAATTGTGAGACCAAGGCAACCTAGTGCTCTGATACCAAATTGTCATGACCGAATTTCCCACCATCGGGATCGTGATGGAACCTAACTATTATAATGCTTGGCAAGCCAACAGATACAGTTCCAACAATAATCATTAACCAAAATAGAAATTTACAATAATTAAAACTAAATAGATAAGAAATGCAAAAATTTTATAACAGTTTGAATACTTTAGTACAAAACTACCCAAAAGATCTGGTGTCACAATCCACGAACGTTTAAGAATTTCTATAAACACTGGTTTCCAGGAAAATCCATCTGTTTTTTGGAATGAAAGAAAACAGGAATCTAAAATAGAGGGAAGGGGACTCCAGGGTCTACGAACGCTAGGAAATCTACCTTGGGTATCCTGTGGACTGAAGGCAGCAACCCAAACTCCGATCAGTATGGTCCAATATCAGGATCTGCACAGAAAGTGTAGAGTGCAGTATCTGTACAACCGACCCCATTTGTTGGTAAGTGCCGAGTCTAACCTCAGCGAAGTTGTGACGAAGCTAGGACATGACAAATAACATAAACCTATGTAGTTAAACAATAAGCTAACATAATAACAATTAATAGAAACTAAGCATAAATTAACGGGAAAGGGGCAACATGCTATGGGGGTACCAAAATAAAAAATCACAATAGTAGAGGAATTTAAATAACTAGTATATTTTGAACCGGTAATAACAAGTAAACACAGTAAATAGAAAATGCACGGCATCACCCTTTATGCGTTTACTCTCAATCCTCACCAGATAATCAATAATAGAAATGTGAACGACATTACCTTTCGTGCTTTACCACTCAACCTCACTAAATAATTAATAAAGAAATGTGTACGATATCACCATTCATGCTTTATCCCTCAGCCTCACCATATGAATAATAGAAATGTGCACGGCATCACCCTTCATGCTTTATCACTCTTTATCACCACATAAGTAATAGAAACATGCACCGCATTACCCTTCGTGGTCTATCACTCTTCCTCACCATAAGAAACAACAGAAACAATAACAACCCGGCAAGGGCATCATAATTAAACAACTTTGTTTAATCACTTAACTTCACAACATAAATTTCAACTTGAGCCAATACTCAACCAATATCCAAAACCAGGAAAAATATTATACATGAGTAATAACCAGTTTAAGCAGGAACAGTATGTATAACAAATCACAACGGTCACAAGTATATGACTCACTCGCATGCAATGACCCGACGACAACGTATAGATACACGTCACCTCACCTATATGTCATACTTAACAACTAAACATGTAGCAAATAGCAACCCGTCAATAGGTCAAGTATAGATACACGTCACCTCACCGAGATTAGCCACAATACTTACCTCGATTCCACGACCAAACTCAAGCCTGAGATACTCCTTTTCCCTTAGTTTCCACTTCCAATCCGCTCGTATCTATTCACTAATTAACTTATTTAAATAAATTAACACTAATGAAACCAATTCCAATGCATAATTATAGATTTACCATCATTTTCCCCAAAAAGTAAAAAATCGACTCCGAGCCCGTTTGGTCAAAACTCAAAATTTGGACCAAAACCCGATTACCCATTCACCCTGAGCCTGGATATACAATTTTTTTTTGAATCCGACCTCATTTTGAGGTCTAAATCCCTAAATTTCGAAATCCCTAAATTCCACCCAAAAACATCCAATCCCCCTATGAAAAACCCTAAATTTTGTGATGAAATCTTATAAAATGTTGAAATAGATTGGAAGAATGAGTTAAGAATCATTTACCTAAGATTTTGGGAAGATATTTCTCTAGGAAAATCGTCTCTTGAAGTTTAGGGTTTGAAAATTTGAGAAATGAATAAAAAATCTCGTCTAAGTTATGTTTTGAATAGCTGCAAATATCGTATTTGCGACTAGAGCTTCGCAAATGCGAAGTTCCCCTCATCTCTCTTGCCTTTGAAATTAAGAAGGTAATGATCACAATTGCGATCAGGGACCAACCCCTTCCCAGACTCTCTTCGCAATTGCAAAGATATGTTCGCATTTGTAACCCGGCTGGCCCAGGCCTTCTTCGTAATTGCGATGAAGACCTTGCAATTGCCATGCCTAATTAGCTTGCAATTGCAAAGCCTGATTTCACAATTGCGAGATCAGAGGCCTGCAACAGATACCAGTTACACCAACAATTTTCTTAAGTTTCAAAGCACTCTGTAGCCTATCCAAAGCTCACCCGAGCCTTTAGGTCTCCAAAACAAACATGCACACAAGTCTTAAAACATCATACAAACATGCTCATGTGATCAAATCGCCAAAATAACACCTAGAACTATGAATTCAATACCAATACGCATGAAATTTTCAAGATAGTTTCAAACTTACTATTTTCTCAACCAAAGGTCCGAATCACGTCAAATCACTTTCGTTTTTCAACAAATTTCACAAATAGGGTATAAATATCATAACAAACCTATACCGTGATCCGAAACCAAAATACGAGCCCGATACCAACACTATCAAACATTATTCAATTTCTAAAAATCATTATATTTTCAATTAATAATTTTCTTCAAAAATTTATTTCCGGACTAGGGACCTCGGAATCCACTTTTGGGCATACGTCCAAGTTTCATACTTTTCTATGGACCCTCCGGGACCATCAAATCATGGGTCCGGGTTTGTTTACTCAAAATATTGATCGAAGTCAACTTAAATCAATTTTAAAGGCAAAAGCTCAATATTTTTCTCAAATTTTCATATGAATGCTTTTCGGAAACACACCCAGACTGTGAACGCAAATTGAGGAGAAAGAGAATGGGGTTTTCAAGGCATCGAAACACGGAATCAGATTCTAAAACAAAAGATGACCCTTTGGGTCATCACAACATTGAAGATTTATTTTATCAGTTTTAGGGTGCTAGAGAGTTCTCAAATAATGAATTGAGATCGGGAAACCATAAATTGAAGATCAAGGTTTCGATCATTCCTAAGACATCTTTCAGGATCCGTTCTGGGCATTATGTGTTATTGGTAATGTCTTTTGGTTTGACTAATTTCGCATCATCTACCATGCATTTGATAAATAGTATGTTCCAGACTTTAGTTATTGTGCTCAATAATTAAATCTTGATATATTCCTGTAGTAGGGAGGAGCACGAGAATCATTTGAGGATGATCCTTCAGATTCTAAGGGAGAAGAAGTTATATGCTAAGTTCTTCAAGTGTGAGTTCTAAGTGAATTTAGTGACATTCTTGGGCCACGTGGTGTCTAATGATATGATCGAGGTATATCTGGAGAAGATTGAGGTTGTTTAGTCGTTGACCTAGACCTTCTATAGCCATAGAGATCAAAAGTTTTCTGAGCTTGTCTAGTTACCACCATGGCTTTGTGGAGGGTTTCTCGTCTATCACATCTCTATTTACCAAGTTGACTCAGAAGGGCGCTTCGCTCAGATGGTTTGACGAGTGTGAGGACAGATTTTAGAAGCTCAAGATTGCTTTGATTACAGCTCTAATTTTGGTATTACCCTTAGGATCGGGGTTATATACGGTCTACTATGATGCTTCGCATGTTGGTCTTGGGTGTTTGTTGAAGCAGGATAGTAAGGTTATTGCATATGCGCCGTGCCACTTGAATCCTCATGAAGAATTATCTAGTTCTTACTTTAGAGTTCGCAACTATTGTGCACTCATTAAAGATTTGAAGGCATTACGTATATGGCATGTCTTGTGAGGTTTACACTAATAATCATACTTTTCAGTATTTGTTTTAAAATAGAAGGATCTGAATTTGAGGTAGCGGGGATGGTTTGAGTTGTTGAAGGATTATAATATTACTATTCCGTATCCGAGAAAGGCTAATGTGGCACCAGATGCCTTGGTAGAAAGATGGAGAGTGTAGGGAGTTTGACATTTATTCCAACTGAGGAGAGGCCTTTAACTATGGATGTTTAGGTATTAGGCAATAAATAGTTGAGATTGGATATTTCTGAGCCGAGTAGAGTCCTTGATTGTGTTGTTTTGTATTCGTCCTTGTTAGAGCGCATTAAGGTTAGTATGATGATCCCCATTTTCTTGTCCGTAGGGAAACGGTCCAGCGAGGTGGTGCTGAAACCTGATCAATAAGTTATGGCTTACGAGATTACATATGGCTCAATATTAAAAATAGTTAGAGGATCAAGGGGGAACCTAAGGAGGTGGCTATTGGTAATTATGGTGTATTGCAACTTGATGGTCAGATTTGTGTTTTTAATGTCAATGGTATGATAGAGTTGGTTTTTGAAGAGGCTCACAGTTCATGGTATTCTTTTTACCCAGGTGCTACAAAGATGTACCATGATTTGAAGCTGCATTATTAGTGGAGGAGGATGAATAAGGTCATGGTTGGGAATGTTTCTAGGTGTTTTAATTGTCAATAGGTCAAGTATGAGCATAAAAATAGGGTGTTTTGTTTTAGAGGATTGATATACCGAAGTGGAAGTAGGGAGCAAATTACTCTGGACTTTGTGGTAGGTTGCCATGGACCTTGAGGAAGTTCATTGACATTTGGGTCATTGTTGATCGGTTGACAAGTTTAGGCATTTCATTCCTGTTATGACTTCCTACATTTCAGAGAGGTTGGCTCAAATCTACATCAGAGACTACTGAAAATTGAATTATAACTGTGTAGCTCGTCACTATCTTTCGTTTCTTTATTTAGTATTGTTACTTGCTCAGTTGTTTTACTCACGCTACACCCTACACTTTGTGTAAAAATCCAGGTGTTTCCGGACACGGTGAGCATTGATTTCGTACACGGTTGATATTTGGAGATTATGAGGTAGTTGCCCGGCGTTCGCAGTCTTTGTTTCTCCTTCCTTCTCTTTTTCTTTATTTGTATTATGATCCAGACTTTCATAGACGTTTCTTTTCTAGACTGGTGATGTATAGATGGTCATGAGCACAGTAACACCCTGATTTGAGAGTTGTTTTCCGCATTGTGATTTGGGGTTTTACCCCATTTTATGAACACTGTAGTTATTTAAAATTACTTGATTCATTTTTGTTAAATGTTGATAGTATTTTGGAAATATTGACTGGCCTACTACTACGATAGGCGCCATCACGACAGGTTGGAATTTGGGTCGCAATAATCACTATATTTGGCTATTGGTAGAGTATTAATCTGTTGCTTATGTTATTTCAGATATATTATATCTTGTTTCGTAGATATAAATTCTTATTGTGTGTTGGCTTACCTAGTCTTGGAGGTTAGGTGACGGACGACCTTTGGTGGGATTTTGGGTCGTGACAGTTACATATATACATGAATTTGAATTTTAAATATGCAGATTTTGTGTACGTAGTTTGAAGTTTAACTTGTGCAGATTTATACAGAATTTGTAGTTTTATAGGAGTCAAACATTTTTGTACTTTGTATTTAGTAAAGAGCATCTTGCTCTTTGAATTCAATAAGAACTGCTACTGTTCTTTTATTCGCTTTATCAATAAATTCACCTGTAAGGCCTCATTTTTTTAAGATTGAGACGTCTGAATCTGAATGCACATGTGAATATCAAGATGTGTATTAAGATTAAGATGTCTAAATCTGAATAAACATCTGCATTTTAAGATGTGTATTAAGACTTGAATACTAAATGATTAAGAATATTTATTTATTTTAACATCTGAATAAAGCTTATGTTTATTTAAAAATAAATATTTACAAAATTAAAATAAAACAATAAGTTACTAAATATTTTTTCAACAAAATATTTTTTAAATAAATGAATACTAATTGATAGTGGTGATGGCTGACGATGGTATTTGTGAATACTGACTGGAAAAGATAGTTGGTAGTAGTTTTGGTTGATAGTGGTAGTTCAAGGTAGTAGCTAGTAGTAATTGGTAGTGGAGATTTTGGTTGAGAATAGTAGATGATGGTAGTTGAAAATGGTGGACGGTGGTGATGATTGAGGAAAGTGGTTGTAGTTCATAATGGTGGGTACTAGTTGTTATGGTTAATAATGGAAGTAGGGGTGATTGGTGGTGGTAGTTGAGTTGGGTGGGTGGATGGTACTATTTGAGGATGATGGTGGTGGTGGAAGTGGTAGTTGATAATTGTGGGGGGTGGTGAGTAGTGGTAATCAATAATAGTGAAGTGGTGAGTTATGGTAGTCAATAGTAATGGCAGTGGCGATTATACTTGAGGATGGTGATGGTGGTTGAGTATGGATGCGGTGGGTGGTGCATGGTGGTAGTTGATAATTGTGGGTAATGGTAGTAGTTAATTGTGAATGTGGATAGTAACATCTTAATGAAATTATATCTCTGTCATAGATCTTAATCATTCATACCTATTTAGACCAATTAAGTAGTTGTGAAATTAAAAAAAAACATACTTAATGATCATGATCTGAATAATATAGATTCAGACTTAAAAACCATATGCACATAATGTGTAAGTTATGAACGATTAAGATTTATACCTCCACTAAATGCAAAAAAATGAGGTCTAAATATCAGTTTTATGCATATGCATTCCTTTTATAGCCATTGTTGGATGCAGTTTATCAATTATAGATTACAGGTTTAGTCGAATCTAATATTTTTAAAACATGGCATGAATATAGAGGTAAAAAAAGAATTTTTTTTTTAACATATGTAATTTTATAAACCCATTAATTAAAAAATATAATGAGTTTGCATTGAAATTTTAAAGACCAAATCCATCCAATTCAAATCTTAAATCTACATCTCTAAGCTGTAAATGATTTGATCAATCGTTTCAATTTTAGCTTTTAAAAGTCATAACCTAGCAATTGCTGCACTTTAAACTATTACTCGATCTAAGATAATACAACTGCCTCATTTTAACTAAACAAAAGAAATTGAATTCTTCCTGTCACACACCGACAGACAGTACGTACAGAAACTTAAGAATCTTTTCTGTATTATTACTAATTACGTACTTCACTGTCATGATTTTAAATTACTAGAAGAAGAATTTAAACCCTATAGTCTCGATCATGATACCTTTGTTAATAAATACTTGGTGGTGTTGACTGATTGATCATTTGTTGAAAAGGTTACTGCATAAGAGAAGAATGAAAAGGATTCATAACAACCCAATGGTACTACTGGGACCCCTTCAAGCCTCAACCTTCTTCCTAAATTCCATATTGTCGGCAGTCTTGGCTTTGTTAAATAGGGTTGTGTGTGTATATATATATATATGTGTGTGTTTTGGGGGG